>VFFE01009043.1:753641-781402 GCA_008921705.1 Burhinus oedicnemus
AAAAAAAAAAAGGGAAAAAAAAAAAAAAAAGAAAAAGACCGGCGGTGCGAAAATCTGTAGCCTCGGGGGCTAGCCAGCAACCCCTTTCATTTCAAGCACTTATTGATTTGCTGTTGTCATCTTTGGCGACGCAGAAGGACACTTGAAAGAATTTCTGATGGGGCTCTGATCTGAGAAACGAGGTGACCTGACCGGGCTCTCACCAAATTCTTAATTACCACATCAACTGCCTTAAAAAAAGGAGGGAGAGGGGTAGGGAAAAAAAAAGGTGGTGGTGGGGAATCTTTGACAGCAGCAGAGTTTGCTTATCCGAACTTTTTTAACCGCTCAGAAACTCCTCTTGTCTCCTGCTCCCACCGCTGTAACCGCAGCCCTGCATTCAGACGCCCCCCCCCGCTCCCCGCAGCCCCGAGCTCTCGGTTCACCGGCGCAGCCACCCGGGGAGCCCGCGGGCGCGGAGCAGCCGCGGGGGGCTGCGGAGGGGCCGGCGGCGTGAAACCGCGCCCCCCCCCCCCCCCCCTCCTCGGGCGGCCAAGGCTGAGCGCAGCCTCCGGCCCCCCCTTTCCTTCAGCCGGACCGAGAGCTGGTCTGGGGAGCAGCCCTCGGGGGCCGGGGAGGAGAGCCTGGGAAGGGAGTCGCAAAAGAAAACATTTCAAATAGAGCAGATTGCAGAGGAGAAGGGGAGAGAGGTCAGGACGAGGGGTGTGTGTGTGCGTGTGTTACACTCCACCAGACATGCAAGCCTGTGACTTGTCTGCAGCCAGCTGCTTGAGTGTCATCAAAACTACATGTATACACTTTGAGGCAGGGGAGCCAAAAGGAAAATTCAGATGAGGAAATCGACACGAGAAAGCTATTGTCGAAGGCACTGGAAGGCAAATAGTGCTTGTACACAGGCGTACAACGCTGACAGATGACAGCAGTGCTCTTGGCTGAAGCGAAATATGCTGCCTTTGTCCCACATGGTGCGCACACACATGCACATTCCTTCTTCTTCCTGCTCTGGCTGCTGTTTCTGCAGGACAAAGCAAACCGTCTTTTATGGGCATCATCTTCCCTCCCCCCTTCTCTGTCTTTTTTCTATTTTTTCTACACTCCCCCCCACCCCTTATGTGTGGTTGCTCTTTATTTTGGTGTCAGAAAGCTGGGGGTCAGGATTAGCACCTATTTCGGCATCTCTGATTCCGTCCACCTCGCAGCAGCGGCCAGACCCAGGCTGCAAATGCTCAGCAGGCTTTTGCTTAGCATTTTGTATCCTTGTTAGCTTTGAAGGGGCATTGTCCTTCCCGAGCAAATGCCACTCCCACCAGTTCATGTCTCCCCGCCAAGCAGGGCTGACAACGTCCCTGTTGTCTGTGTGTGCCACCCCTTTCCCTCTTTCCAGTGGGTTGGCTGCTCAGCTACGGCAACCAGAACTGCCTGCTTATACTCGAGTTTTACACTATCTGTTGAGCCTCAGGTCCTCAAAGTCTGGTTTGTAGGGTGGCAACACTTATCAATAAGGATTAGACAGCCTAGCACTCATTTTCAAGCCTCATTGTATGGCTTCAGTCATTTGTGACAGGACTTTTCAGCCCATAGCTTGCTCGTATCCCGTGTCCAGCACAGTATACTTAACGTGTCTATCTTCTCCCTACGTGCCTGACACTTTACAATACTGTCACTGGCCTTCCTTCTCAGCAGTGTCATGTTGTGGCAAAGGGAATGAATGAAACCACCCCTTGTTATCTTACAGGAGCTGGATTCAAATTTGGGGGATTTGGGAGCTTAGCAGAGAAACCCTAGAAGGGGTGCCACTTGGAATTTTTTTGACATGGCTTTCTGTGTTGCTTTGAAGACCTTTTCCAAAGCTTATGGAAACCCGGGATCTCTGTGTAGTTGGTTAATTCCTTTTCATCCATACTTGGTAAAATTAGACCTTCTGCTAAGTGCTGCAGGTGTAGGCTGAAGGGGATGTCACATTTTTCAAAAAACAGGTACAGCACAACAGTGCTGCCAGTGTTGGAGCATCACAGCCTCCCTGCTGCTCTCGCCTGGCGAGCAGGCAGGTGTCACACCTCCCGTCCCTCGCGGCGCGCGGGGACCATCCCTCACGCGGTGAGTCCTGGCAGCCCTTGTGCTCACCCTCTTCAGGGAGCCTCCGTCACGCTCGTCAAGCGGCTGCTTCTCCTGTGCCTCCCTTGCCTTTGCTGCTGCCAGCCCGTCCCTCCAGCTACGAAACGCTCCGCTTAAAGTGTTCACGCGTGGTCTCCGGTGGCGGCCTGTGAATGTTTCTGAAGGAGAAGGGGGGAGAAACGATGCCAGAACGAGCCCGACTTACCTGTATATTGTGGTTTTGTTACAAAAGAGAGTAGCTCTTCTTTCTTCTGTTTTGTTTGTTGGGCATGCCGTAATTGTGAAGCAGCTTACTGAAGAAGATGAGGTAAATGCGCGTTGCTTAGGCTCTGCTGTCCTCTCACACCTGGTTTCATGATCATCCAGTGACCTGTTCCCCGGTTTTGACATCTTTGCTGAACTACACATTGCTGAAAAGGTAGATGCACACAGTAAGTACCCACCTGTGTCTGATCTCACATCGTTCCTTACAGCAAACCATTTTCTCTGGTTTCTGCTTTCTCTGGGCTGTCCCCGTCCCGGTGCGGGTCGCCCATGGCCGCAGTCCCTCAGGGCACTTGCCCCCCCTTTGCCATGGAGGCCCCTGGAGTGCATCTCCTGCCCTGTGGCTGCCGGGTTTTTTTGGTAAGAAGGTTTGGGAAAGCGTGTTGTGTGTGCTTTGAAGTTTTGGGGTGAGATTTTGGGGTGTGACGGTCAGGTTTTGGCACATGTTGGGGCTGTCCCACCACCTGGCCTTTGGAGCCAGCTGGAACTGGCTGTGACTGGCCTTGGGTGGCTCATGGCCACCTCAGGGGCGCCCGCCCAGCAGCCCCACCGCCACCACTGTGCCTCCTTGCCCGTGGCTGGCACATGTACAAAACCCGTCGAGGAGCGCAGGGTGTCACAAACCCCCATCCCCGCCGGCAGTGGCGTGTGGAGAAGGAGGGGAAAATCCTGCCCGGCCTAGGGAGGCCCTGATCCTGGGCTGAAGGGACATCTGCCACTGCTTTCCTCTGTGGTGGGAGGAGACGGGATGTGGCCAGCGTTAAGACAGGTTTCAGTGCCCAAGGAGGTGGCTGAAAGCAAAGGAAACAGAGCTTAAAAGCAGCCCAGCTGCTTAATTGGGATGGCCGAGTAACCCCTGTCGCTGTGAGGGGAGGCTCCGGCCCTCACTCCCCCGCCCCACCAGGAAGGCCTCGCCGTCCCGACACCAGCCCCTCGGCAGCGCTCCCTCCACCCCAAAGCAGCTGCCGGGCGGTCGGGACGGCGGGTCAGGCCGTGTCCCAGCCTTTGGAAAGTCTCAGTGCTTTGGAAAGGTTAAAGTATTAAGCGGCATTTGGGGAAATCGCTGGAGGAAGGGCAAAGGCGGCAGCACCCGGCGGGTCGTTCTTCGTCTGGGAGTGTGGCCAAGCTCTCTTACTCACTGTAATACACCGTGTCAAAGAGCTGGCTCCATATTAGACATTGCTTTTAAAAAGTATTTCACTTCGAAACGTAATGGTAAATTTTCTTCACCAGTTGAGGGCTGCTTTCCTGCTTTATTATTTTCTTTTTCCCCTTTCACTACTTTTATATGAAGCTGTTCTGACATCCTCCATCAGAGAAAATGTTGAATGCTTTTAGAAAAATATTTGTTCTGATGGAATTTATGATGTGATCTGCTATTCGAATTTATGGTTAGCTTAACGTGGTAGGTTAGATAAAATGGCTCTTGATGACATTGTGGCAATCACATAAAGCCATATTTTCAGACGTGTTTAGACAGCTTACCAGAAAGTGTTTGGAAACAGAATGTGGGTATAATAAAATGCTGAATAGAGTTGGAAAGATTGCCAGGTTAAAAAAACTCTACACAGTCCAAACCCTAAACTAAAAGACAAGTTTATAGGTACGCTATAGGAGTGTCTTCATTTCCCCCAGGCAGAAGAGGCACTGACATTGAGGTCGTACTTGAAGAGGAAAGGTAAGAGGTACTTAGTGCTTCTTTTTGGCAATCACAAGAAAAAAAAGTGTTCAGTGTGTTCAAATGATTCCAGTAGAAAGGAGAAGAGGAGAGCCTGCCAGCAGGCTTCTCTTCCACGTTTCTCTCCTTTTGGGAACCTTGCTTCCCCAGACAGCAGCGTGTTTGCTGGTTTGCCGGTGCTGTACCACCCTGCTGAGTGCAGGCATGGCTTGGCGCAGTGACGAGCAGGCTCCTTTCCAACCGCTTTCGCTGATGTTGTTGGTACAGTCTCATGAGGACAGCATGCCACATAAACCAGTTCTCCATTCAGCTGGGCCATCCCTGAGCCGTCGACCATGTTTAGCTATGCTCCGTGGACTGTTGTGGAGCACACCTTTATGGAGTCAGTCTTGGTAACTACAGTCATCGATCTCACAACTGAACTCTTTCCACACCAGCGTACCTCACTTTTTCCTTCTGCTGTCTACTGGCCTTATTTTGCAGGCTTTTACCATCCTGGGTAGGGTTTACTCATGCCACCATTTCTGGGGATAAGAGCCACGATGCCTTCCTCTGTTTAGCATCACGGTACTTAAATGAATATATTCCCCATGTACCCTTTGGGGAGAGAAGAAAGAGGCCTTTTAAATTTGGCAGAAAAAAGTTGCTGGAGACAGAAGGAGATCTTTCTGCAGCTGATTTCTCTGTCTCTGCTTGCTACTGAGCAGCTATAGCCGATTTTGGTTATTGTTTTCCCTCCTGATTTCTGCCAAACATTTTCACACAGCCCATTCGTCTTTAATTTATTTTCCTTTTTGCCTCAGAGCACTGGGAACACAAGGGGCCATGAACACTTTGTGACAACCACCTTGCCATGAAATGAAAGCCCGAATTAAAGCAGGAAGGCTCAGAAAACACTGCGTAATAAGAACAGCCAGGAAGTTATTTCTGTCTTTCAGGTTTTAAAAGCTACTGAACATAACTGTGATTATAAGTGAGCTGTAGGTCAACAAAAATGACTGTTAGTGCTTTCATTATAATCTCAATTGTTGGGAGTTTACATAGCACAAACATTTGCTTTGTGGCGAAAGTACAGCATGTAAGCCTTTTGATCTGCAAGCAGTGAAAAAAACCCCAACTTTTTTGCTTTGTTTTCATTCCCTCCAAACACACTTTACAAACTGGGTTACAGCAGGAGCGATCTGATGTTTGAGCTATAAAACATGGCATGAATATAGATGACATTGGCCACTCCCACTTTGCTTGCTTTGGGAGAAAAATCTTTTTAAAAGGCACGATAAGATCTCTTTTGAATGTGCTCAGTAGCAGACTGCACTGTCTCCGCAAAGAGATGAGAAGCCTGAAAGATGGGCTTTGCCTCATGTATAGCCCTGCGATGAGTAATAGGCAGACACTCCCTCTGCTGCTCTGAGACCTGCGAGACGGCAGAGAGAGGCTCAAAGTACGGTGAGCAAGAAGATTTTGAGATTCTTCAGTTCACAGAGGGCAAGGGAGCAAGGAAAAGTCTCAAGTTGCTTTTCTCTTTTTCAGTTAAAAAGGCTCCTCTTCTCCCACAGAAAAGAAAGGCAGCCTACTTGTGGCTTCTCCAGGCCTTCCCAAAGAAATCAGCAATGAAATGCTGAACAGCTGGGCTCCTTCTTGGCACTTCACAGACAGGGGGGTGAGAGTAAAAGATTTCCAGAAACTAAAGCAGGAGCTGCAGCTGCTGCTATGGCAGAAGTTTTCCTGGGAACAAGCAGGTAGGGAGCTCTGTAGTGCCTGGGCAGACTGAAATAGCAGCAGCGGGCACAGAAGCAGATGTGATGGCCAGCAGCATCACTGCCTGCCAAACTTTGTCCCTGTCTGGTACCTGAAAAGGCCAGGCAACGTCAGCTCATGTGCAGCAGAGGCTGTGGCTGCCCAGTCTGTATCAAATGATGCTGTTTCTTTAGAAAACCCGTCTATGGGTTTTCCTAATCTGCTGAAGCACAATGCGTTCCACTTTTGGGCTTTTTGTCTCGCCTGCTGAGCTATGGTACAAAGAGTAAGTAATCCTGTATTTGCAGACGATATGATAATACAAAAGGAAGGCATCTTTAGGTCATTTAGGCATTCCTTAAGTTTTTTGTGCTTGACTTGGAAGGATGGACTACAGAGTTGATTACGATCTTCCTATCCCAACGTCCTGCCAGAGGACTCACTTTTTGAGACTCTTTCCTTGTTTCTCTGGTCTCTCTCTCCCACACCAGCTCTACAGATTTTTGGTCTCACACGTTTACTCCAGGTTTCCATTCTGGGCATGTTAAAGCACAGTTTATATGAGGATTAGAATTTAGCCTTGTGCATTTTTCTAGAGATACAGAAAACTCACCCCGCTGCAGAACCTCACCTTCCCCAAATGCTAGGTATTACTGTAAAAACATAGGTACACTGAAACTTCTCAAGCTTAGAGCCTTTTTTTTTTTTTTTTTAAGATGTAATTTTTAAGAGAGAAAAGATATTTTGCCTTTCTCTTCTTCTGATAATTTATTGGCTTATTATAGGTTGACTTTTTTTTTCCTAGAACACTGCCTCAACATAGAAAAGTGCTTCCTTCCCAGTTAAAATTTAGCATTGTTACAGGCAACCAAAAATACTAGTCTTAGCACAGGCTGTGCAAAGGAACTGTGAGTACGAGAGAAAAACACATCCAACAGTAATCAACAGCACCATTTCCATAACTCCTAACACTTGTTAACCCCAGTCAGGTGTTGGCACTTTAAGTACCAGCTCTGAGAAGACTATTTTTGTTGGGGTTGAGGGTCTGTTTGTCTTGGGAAGCTGAGGGTTTAGAGACACTTTGCTGTATCTGAAAAATATATTGCAGAGGAAGGGTTTGTTTTGGTTTTAGTAATTTTTTTTTTCTCCTTGTCTCTTTCCTATCCTGAAGGGTAGTGTGAGTGCGTGCATCTATGGGGGGGTGTGTGTATATATATATTTAGAGAAAAATCTCATGCTCCTGTGTCTTTTAACGGATTTGATGTTTGCTGGAAATTTTTTCTCTTCCACTGAGGTAATGTTTAGTTACTCTTCTTAATAATTCCTAATAACGAGCAGAACTGGGCTTTGAGTTCATATCCAGAAAAGGACTTTAAAGCTAAGTAACTCAGTTGAAGAAGGTACACTGTGGATACCTTAAATCTATAGAGTTGATGTCTTAGCCTATTTCTCTTTCTCTTAGGTTGCTTCATTCTGTGGGTGGTCAAGTTAGTTCATGTCTTCTAGTAGCTGTGTTGTACAAGCTGGAGGAGACTGGACTATCCTTGCTGGTGGGATACCAACTGTGTTTTCTGACTGGCTAATGTGACAAAATGGGAGTTAGGAAGAACCCATGTGCTGAAGGAGTGGACTAGGCTGACCTACGGTCAAGAGGATTTTACCTGTGAGTGATGTGGTAGGTAAAAGCCTGTGGACTGTTCCTGGCTAACAATATTTCTATTATGCATAAAACTTCTGCTTTTCTGTAGTCTCACAATGTCCCTTAGACCAAGATTTGGTAACTTCTAGGTGTATCTGAGGTCCTGGGTTTCCTATTTCGTGCTATTGTTTCATTAGATCTCGAGTTGGCATAAAGTTTTGAAGGGAAGGTGGCACCTGGGGTTCCTAGGGTGTCTTTGCTTCTGCTCTCTAGTACAACAGCCCTTTGTTCTTCCCAGTGCCCCCCCCTCCAAGAAAAGAAGGCAAACCAGGTTTCCTCCCCCCCCCCCTTTCTGGTTTTATTATTAGGTTCTCTGATACTGTACTGAGTGCATCCAGATTGCTGCATTTCTGACTTAATAGTGTTAATACTTTGAATATATGTAAATAAATACACAAGAGAATTGTGCTCTATTCTTGTAACAAAGCAAGTAACTGAAAAAAACCTGATTTGCTTTATCCTTTCTTATTGTATCCTTATCTTAAATACGTCAAACTCTTCACTGTGTTCTTCCTAAAAGTTAGATAGTCCTAATCTTAGCAGTAACATGGAACATGGTGTTTTTCAGCAAAGTAAATCTGAATTTTAGTGTATTAGGGAATTTTAAGCTTTTATTAGCAGGCTAGCATTTAGCAAAGCCTGGAGTTCTAAATCATTGAGCCATTTTATTTATTAGGGCTATTATACAATAGCTTCAGTTCCAAGTATTTTACAAAGGTTTTTTGAGATTAAAGCACGTCTGCATGTTCTTGCTGAATAAAAGAAACTGATTGTGCAAATTCAACACACACTGTTTGAAAATCGTTTTGTTTGGTGTGCGGGCTAGAATATCAATTGGGTATCTGGAGGCTGCTGCATCTTTGATGGGGGTTTGTTAAATGCACCTGTAATGCAGATATTAAAACATATCTTTCAGTTCTGTAAACAATCTGACCTGAGGGGAAGGAGGGAAATGTAATAATAAGAATACATTTAGAAGTGTCAAAATTAGTGTTCAGGTGCTTAACTTCTGGCAGTGATATTGCTTATACAATCTGCAGATGTGCAAAGCGCTTAGCGCTCTTGTTAGTGTCAATGGAATAGTGGAGTGGCACAATTATAAAATTTTTCTTCCTAATCACCTGATGAGGATAACAATGTTACTTTTACTTTGTCATACCAGCCAATCTTTACATGTGAAAGTATTGAAGTAAGAGTCTAATGTTTTCTTCTGTCTGCAAAGTAGAAATACCAATTTTTTGATAGACTGCAACCGTGAACTTTAACTGGAGAACACAAGTGATTTGGAGGCAAAATGCAAGACCATAATTGGAGCACTGATATATAATTTTTTTTTTTTCCTCCCCCACTCTGTCTTCCTACACCTATCTATTTACCTTTTGTCCTAGTCTATATGACTGATATTAGGAAGATTCAGTGTGGATTTTCAGGTTTCTGTTAATATTTATGACCTAGCAGCATACTGGTTGCTCTGTTGTTGTTTGAAATCTCAGATGGTTTCTGGTGTACCAAGGCTATTTTAAGACTGAGATGCTTTGGTTCACATGCAAATAGAAGCTGTCAACTGCTCAGCAGAACCAGGATAGTTTCAGCTCCCCAGCTGAGGGCTGCCATATACTTTCAGCATGTTCTTGTCTGTCTGAAAAAGTTCCCAGCTGGTTAGTTGAATGACATGGGGGGGACTGTCCTCTTTTCATTATGCAGATGGTACTAACTAGTGACTTAGCAGTAAGGGAGAATAAGAATAATGCCGTGCAAGGAGAAGCAAAATTTAATTAATTGAATTAATTTAGTTAATTGAAGACCCCAAAATGCCAGGTTTGGAGGCTTTTGTAAGTTGCAATTCAAAATTGGAGAGGAAGGACTCCCGTCTCCTTTTCTGAAGTGAAATTTTCTTTTAGGTTTCAAATTAAGAGTATAGCAGTGAAGTGGCCCCATGCTCTATCCCCATAGCGTTTAAATATTTGGTTTGACACAGTTTGAGGTAGCTTTCTTTCTTTGGAGATTG
This sequence comes from Burhinus oedicnemus, assembly GCA_008921705.1. Classification (NCBI taxonomy): domain Eukaryota; kingdom Metazoa; phylum Chordata; class Aves; order Charadriiformes; family Burhinidae; genus Burhinus; species Burhinus oedicnemus. The sequence goes on from VFFE01009043.1 coordinate 763,143, forward strand.
TTCTGTGCTCCCCTTTAAAGCTAGGCTTTTTTGTATTGGCTCCATGAGGATGCCTAAAATTGCTAGTTGCCTTTGAAAGTCCTCCTTTTTTTGCAAGTAGTACAGATAGATGTTGCATTCCCACTGAGTGTTTTCTGTCATTTTGCAAGTGTGTTTTTAAATTAAGCATCCACTAGAAAGAAATGGTAGTTAAGGGCTTAGTTTCTTGGCCAGGACAAAGGTTTGTTTCCTTTTGTTATTAGTTCAGTGTCATCACGGAAAGTAGACTAACTTTATTTTGAGTTTGGTTTTTTTTTTTCCCCCCCTAGACATATTGGGCTGAATAGCTCAACATAACAAATTATTCTATGTGCTTTAGTTTCAAGTTTTTCATGTAGAATCCAAGTTCTAGCATCAGGATTCAATTAAACGATAGTCTGATTTGACTGAAAAATTAATGGTCCAGAACAGAAACCTCGTAGTATTTTTTGAAGTTCTTCTTTTGAGTACTCCTGTTTTAAATAAAAATCTGGCCTCAGCCCAGTAACATAAAGCTACATGTTCTCTCATCAGCTAAACATACATAATGATTAAATTTAATAGAGATTGTTTGCTTATTGCTCCTTTTGGCTGCATAGGTATCTTTCTGCATTCATAAAACTAATTCCCTGGCTATAAGTGGCACTATACTGACTTGCTGTGAAAAGTTTCTTGCTACTGTCTGTTGCCCTTTTCAGGAAATAATGATTTGCCAAGTACAAATCATATTCTATAATTATATGTCATCTTCAATGACAGCTTCAACTCCTGTTTACTCTTGAATTGGACATATTGATTTTTCATTTTAATGATAAACAGATTGGCATGTAATACATTTGATGCTACATCTGCTTAAAATGTGTTAAGACTGCTGAATGAAAAAAAAGCTTGCAATGTAGGCTAGTGGAGGCATTCAGCCTGAACATAAAACGAGGATGCACGCTACACGAGGTAATTCACACCAAAAGAGAGTGCAGTTCCTTTAATCTCGTATCCATGCAGGCATATTTATAATTTGCTTTCTGGTTTGCTTTCAGTCTGTCTTTTGGCCAGAAGAGATTTTGCAGCCAATACTGGGAGTATTTAAAAAAAAAAATAATTAAAAAAAATTACTGTGGCTTTACTTGAAAAATGTTTTTGGTTTTCAATTTTGATTTGTTCTCATAGTCAGAAACTACTGCAAGTTAAAAGATAAATAGGCCAAACTGTGCAGTTTAACCTCGTTACCTGTGCATTCACTCCTAAGTGGTTTTATTTTTGGTGTTTTTCTATAGAGCTGTATATATGCACTTTAACATGTTATGGGAATGTGTACTGTATTGACTGTATTAAAAATCTCTTCTACTAAACTATTGCTTTTGGATAAAGATGAAGGCTTCCAGGAATACTCCAATTTTGGTAATGGTAATGATATTTACTTAACACTTTGAGATTTCTTTAGAGTGTAAACAGATACCTTAAAACAAATTTGAGTTCTTAAAATTTTCTTGTGGACTTGTGTGGGAAACTGAGCACTTGGCTTTATTGTATGTGATCTAAATATTACATAAAAACAGTTATCCAATTTTAGTTTGAGTAGGCATGGTGATATAAGTACTTGTTTCCAAGTGCTTATCAGGTAGCAGGTAGAAAATAAAAATATGGAGAAATATATATACACACACATATGCACAGTGTGTGTGTATAGTCAAAGGATTTGTTAGTCTTCTGAATGCTTTGGATAGAGCAGTTTTAACTAGAAAATGACTGGCATCCTTTGACAAAAAAAACAAACCCAAAGAAAACCCACCCAAACCATAATGGTGGAATTGGTTGTTAATGTAGCAGCATCTCAAGCAGAAGAATACTGAAAGAATGCATAAATATTTATAATAAAGACCTTATGCTTTCTGCTTTATAGTTTGCAAAACACAGGCTTGAACACTTTGGGTAATCTTGAGATTTGTACTTCTGTGCTTCATGTCACAGAGCATCTTGAGGTCCTTCTCGATCCATGAGGCCATCACATGTGCTCTGTCCTGAAGTATCTTTGTCCATGGCTCTATTTCTTGCTTCAGACTTTTGTAATTGGACACCTGAAGACAAGTGGTTTGTAGCCCTGTACCACAGAAGAATATAATCTGTCTTTAATAAAGCATGAACAGTGTCAGAGCAACAGCAGTCATTTTGCTGCTCAGAGTGGGGTGAACCCTGAATACCTGGTGTCCCTGCTGTCCCCTGCCCCACTTCCTGCCAGAGTCTGTCTTTAGCAGGCCTTTCATCGGCTGACCTTGGGGTGTGCGTGTGTTCAAGTTTGGTCTTCAACATGAAGACGATGCAACAATTTTTCTGAGAGGTCCAAGGGCACCAGGTTTCCCCAGTTAGTTTGTTGCTGGTGGTTGTTCTCTGTGGACCCCATGCTCTTTGCTTCTTATAATCCTTTTCTTTTTCTGTCCTTCCATGTTCTCTTTGATCTCATTCCCTTGTATTTTCAGGATGCTACTTTCATAAGTACAGCTGTATTTGATCCATGCGAAGAATACATCCATGGTCAGGTTCTGTGGTCTTTGAGCATGGCTTGTTATGACTCTACCTGTATTACTGAAGAGTCACAGAATTTAAGACTCTGTAGATTCAGTATGCTCCTGTGTTTTACTCAGCTGCTACTGTGCAGAGCCTAGGACTGTATTGTATCCATGCTTGTCTTAAAAAAACCAAACAAACAACAAAACAAAAAAACAAAAACAAAAACCCAAAAGTTAGTTGAGGTCAGTTATAGTAGGGAAGGTGTAGAGGATGCTTCAAGAAATCTAGGGACCTATAGATGGTTTGGTTTTGCAACAGGTGTTTTTTCGATTCAAGAACGAACCTTACATCTTAAAATAAATTGGCTATTGAAGAGAAATATAAAGAAGCAAGGACCTGCTAGTTATGTTTCCCCTAGCCAAAGTTCAGTACAGCAGCACATCCAGGACATAAACCCCTTGTTCTGTGGGTGAAACCCCATAGGGGTCATGTGGAGAAAAGCTGTATAAAAACAACTGGGTCTCCAGATGACCATGCCATAGAGTTAATTGATAATGCTTGCTTGTGTTGTTGACCTTCTAGTCAGAAGTTAGCAGGTCTGACTCAGGAAGGCTTTTACCAAGAAGCTCTTGTTTTGTGTGTGTGCATGCGTCAGTGGGACTTCTTGTCATAGTTGATGCAGGGGAAAGTATTATGTGCAGCCATCCTTGAAAAATGATCTCCCCCCCCATCTTCTGTTTCTGGACTCCCTTGTCCCTACTTCTTTTAAAATAGTGCTCTAAGATATAACTGTGTGCTGCCCTTAAACATTAGGGTGAAATTTTTTTCTTTCTAACCCTCCCAGTAGGCTGCTGTTAAATACTTTATACTGCTGCCCTTGTGGGATGTTTGTGGAGTGCTGTGGGGGCCTATGATCCAAACAAGGGCTGGGTGGGAGTGAGGAATTCATCCCTAGGTTCCACATCTCAGGCTGGTGTGGTTAGCAGCACCAATATACAGACACAGCATCTAGAGAAAGCTAGGGTTTTCAGAGTATATTATAAAGAAGACTCTAGTAGGCTAACTATATTTGTTATGTATGTATATATGTTATGTGTAAATATGAGAACCATTTGTCATTCTCTTTGCAAAATTTGTTATATGGAACAAAAGATGTTGTTCCATAGACTGTATAATGATGTACCTATATAGATTGCACTGCTGAGATCATGGCTCTTACTATATGTGCATCACCTAGTATGTTAGAACCTTCATCTCAGCTGGGGTCTCTGCGCAGTACTGGAGTATTTCTACTCATGCTCCCTGTATTATAAATGTGTCCTATATAGGTTTGCATGTATTCTGTGGTGCTGTACTTTTTTCTTATTAGCCCAAAAGGCACTCATGAAATCTTTTTGTTATCAGCTTTCAATTGACCTATCATGGATGCAAACTCACTGTTGCTTCCGAAATGCAGTGGTGGTGTATTTTCTCTCACAATGAAATGTACCTTTCCTGTCAGGCAGCTGAGTTGGGGTGGGGAGTACAAAATAGACAAGCTTTCAGGCACATAAGCCTTTCTTCATGCTTGACCATATACAGTACACAATTACAACAGATCCTTTAGGCACACAGGTCTGTTACAATACACTTGTACAACAGTAGTATAGGCTTTTTCATGTAAAATATGAATTTCAGTGTACAAAACAACAGAGATGATATCTTAAATTAATTGTTAGTAAAATACATGTCATCTTAATTTTATTATTGATGAGATATATGATCAGTTACTGGAGGTCTAGCTGTTGTGGCATTATTTATATTAAATGATAGAGCATAATAGCGTGATGATGAAAGGGATCTGGGAGAGGAAGAGGGAAAGCAGAACCTAGACAGCTATCTACTGAAATGAATGGAATCTTGACTGCCCACTAGGTTTTAAGTTGTTCTTAAGTGTAGAAGAGGCATTTTGATTACATTTCTAAAAATTAAAAAAAAAAAACGCAAACCACCAAACCCACACCACAACCTGGGTGTGGGTTTTCTCTTGGCTTGACTTTAGGCAGGTCAGCAGCTGTTTCGACTTGGATTTGTATCTTGTCCTAAATGGCAAAATTTAGAATTGCTATTTAAAAAGGCATTTTCCCCCCCCTGGCCCCCCCCCCCCTTCTGTGACAGCATTCCAATTTCTGGAAAAGGCTAGGAGGTAGAGATCTAAGTGCCAAATGTAAGTAATAAAGAGTTTGTACATTCTATTAAAATACCTTTGCCAGCTACAAATAAAACAGTAGGAGAGGAGCCACCTGGTAATGTCCCAAGTACATCCCAGGGCATGGAAGCCTGCCGACAGAGGAGAGGAAGAATCATGTCATACGTGATTGTTGGCAATTGGTTGGGGGGGGACTGTTGCTGTTTAAAGCATAGCCCCAGAAACAATGGAAAAAGATAATTTGGCTTATGACTTGTGTTTGGCACATAGCAATTATCAGGAATCTTCTTGGCAGACCCCTGTTCCTCTTCTCTTTAGCAGAACCCACAAACATAATAGAAATGAGCTGTTGCTGGGAAAGGAAAGATGGATGTTTGTAAAGGGCAGCAAATAGTTGCGTTGAGCCCTCCCTCCTCCTCCTGGTATCCCGCTGATTTTAATACGATTTGGTTGTTACTTGAGTTGTTCCTATAGTCAGATTTCATGTGGGTATTTATAATTGTTACCCCTCCTATTTCTTTTCTTTGTGGATTTTTTTGGTCACGCATGCATTTTTGTCTCTCCAGTTAGGTTGTAAACTCTGAAGACGGGGGGAAGGATTAGCTGTCTCTTCGTTATGCCACGGGGCTAATCTCTGGAAGGTAGCTTGTCACTGTGCTTAAAACATACAAGAAGAGAGCAGGAATGAGTATGGCCAGTTTCAGGTACCCATGTCTTCCTCAACCACAGCTGCTTTTCTTCCCCCTCGACTTTCGGAGCCAGCAGCAGCCCTAATCCTAATCTAGCTGGCAGTCTCCTAGGGCGCCATACTGTGGAGCGGGCAAACGCTTCCTCTGCTGTTCGTTTTAATTTGTGGCTGAGCACAGTGAAAGCAGAGCTGTGCCTGCTGCTGTAATGCTGGATTGTGAGTGCCACTGGACGTTGGTGCATTTGAAATACAAATCCAACCATTGCTGCTTGTATCCTTTTCTGCTCAAAGATGCCTGCCCGTGTGTCTGTTTGCTCCTACTGCCTAATTCAGCAGCTGTGAGCTGCAGGCAGTAGCACACGTGCACTTGGCTAAAATAACCCGCCAGCCTGTTCCTTTGCTCTTGCCAGTGTCTCATGTTGTTGAGGAGAGTTTTTAGGATCGGATCCGGCTTCTCAATTTACCTTATTCCTTTGCCCAAGACCAGCAGGAAAGCCTCATCAGGGTGGCCTGCCCTCTTATTCTTTTCCATATCAGGTTTAAGAAATAGTAATTTTGGGAATTTAGCACAGTATCTAAGTGGTTCTTATTTTAACCTTAAAATAATATTGTAGATTAGGAAAACTTCTTTTGGGAACAGGCTTTAGTGTTTTTGGGGGGTTTTTTTGTTTGTTTGGGTTTTTTTTCTCCTGAAAGTGTCCACTTTTATTCTTTTGAACATCTTAAAATACTGTTTGGATTTTTGCATGACCGTTGCTTTACTGTACAAAGTAAGGGCTTTTGTTCTTCAGTTGCCCAGTGTGGACTTACAGGGCAGGGAGTTAGAAATATAGCTTGCTTGCTATTCTCTTGAAACTGATTCCATGTATATGAATGGTACAAATATGAATTTTGTAAATGTAAATAGCATCTTGTAGAGAGCCTGGACCCTATGCCCAGATGAAAATGCACTCTCCTGTATCTGTGGGCACAATTTGTAGGTATATTCCAGGCTGAGTATTTTTATGCCAAGATTCATCCTGAATCAAATTTTTACGGTTGAGTTATAAGCCCCTGAAAAACTGCTTTTATAATGGAAATGTTGAAAGACCCTCAAGTTTAGGACCAGGCACAGCTATAATTTTATAGGCATTAGGCATCTGAAATAACTTTGTCTAAAGATTACACTGGGATTTGTCCCCTGTTTTCTGGAAAATACTTAACATTGAACTGTATTTTATGCACACAAAAAGACTTACTTCGTAAGATAAGGAGCTCAGAGATTTACATTCTAATATTCAACAACACTTTTACTAAGTACTCTTTTTCACTCGTATAATAGAGTTGTCATAAACTATGTATTTTAAAACATCTCAAACCAAATTTATGAAAAATTCTACGTGGACACTTGATTCTACGTATTTGAAGTGGAAACTGTCCCATAGAGTTAGGTCAGCTTTTTAAAAAGCACTTCTGTTAACAGAGTCTTGTAACTTACTTTGCTTATTATTTAATTGCCTTAAATTACACTTTTATAAGGAAAATTCCCTGGGGTTGCATCTTGCACGCTAAGAAGGGGAAACAAATGAAGAGTCATCCTTTCACCAAACAGGAAAAACACTTGCGATATGTTTGGGTGCAGTGGAAGAAATTCTCCTGACAAGCTGGAATGAAGGCAAGGCCCGTAAGGAGGTTTTATTCCAGTGAAAGGATGTGTGTCCAATTCCTGCATCAGCCAGCTGTTGAGATGTGCACTCCCTTGACATAAGGAACAGCAATGCATCACTGTCAGAATGTCATGCTGGCTTTTAGGCGTCAGTTTTATGTTGCTTGGTTGTCTTGTAGTGACCAAAGTTCTCTCATGTAGAGCAGTGAGAAGAAAAAAAAAAATAAAATTTTTCCAAGTTTGACTTCAAAGAGCGCTCAAAGTTCCTCAGTAATGTGGACAATGTCTTTTGCAGAAAGATATTGAAATGCTCTCCTTTGCTTGCTGTAAATGATGGAGAATGGGGAATGTGTTATCCGCCACAGGCCTCTGAACATGAGTTCAATTATGTGATTGAATTGGTTGAAAAATATCTCATTGGACTGCATCCTCAAGGAGTGTGACAAAGATTGTACACTAAGTGTAGGCCCAAATGTTGTTGGCTGTGCTGGGATGTTTGGAATTTATTTTCAGGCGGATGCTCTTATTACAGACTTAATGAGCGCACCTTACTTTTCTGTGCAGCGTTTAGTTCAATGTGTGTGGTGGGGGAGGCTTTGGCAGGGGAGGGGTAATATGGGTGATCCTGTAAGGGTCTCGGTGCATGTTCTTATTTCACCTTATTTTCACTTTTTTGTTAGTTGCTGCTTTGGAAGTAACTAGTAATATTTGGGATGATATAGGTGGTTTAAAAAAAAATAATAATTCATTGTTAAGTTAAATATTGGTTGCAGAGATTTCCTGTGATCTGGAAAGGCTGTTGTTACAGCAAGGAATATCCAAGGGAAAGCTCTCATTAGCCGAATATATAAGTGAAGTGTGAGCTGAACCACACATGAATTTAGCAGTATAAGTTATTGTACTGATAATATAATCCACTGAAGAGACAGGCATTGCCATCATTCTTGTTGGTGATTAATCACTTACCAAATTAGGGAGCAATTGTAAGGAAAGTTGGTTATATCACCAGTTCTACCAGCAAAGCAAATACACAGTGGCTGAAGGAGTTATCTACCTGTCTGTGGAAAGTAAGCGTATGAGTAGAAGGAAGGGAGGTAACTGGTGACTCTTAATAGGTTGTGTAACTGCTTCTTTACACTGAGTATAAACAAAACCAACTATCTAACAATTCTTCTCACTAGTTTATTTTCTCCCTTTTTATAAATAAAAATCTTACGGAACTTGTAAGACTTACTGTATTAAGTTGTTCATTCAGAAAATCCCCCTATTTAAAGGCTAGGTGTTGCATATTTTATTTATTTTTACATGCATGTTTTAGAAGTTTGTGTCTGCTCAGTTCTTGTAAATAGGTAAACTTTCCAACTAGTCAATAAATCATGACCATCTTGCTCTAAAATCATTTGCTTGGGCCAGGGGAGACAATGTTGTCCACTTTCTTAAAGTCCTTCCCTTCTTCTGTCCCTTTTTGTCAAAGAGCACCGAGATCTCCATGCTCTCATCCTGATCAGAAAAACCCCATTTCTGAAGATTTCGGGTAAAATCTTGGTCCTTCTGAAGATGATGTCCAAGTTTTCCCAGCAAAACCACAATTTCAACCCATTCCCACAGAAAGTGGTTTAAATGAACAGCATGGGTCACCTTCTTGTTCTTGTATGGCAGCATACTTGTAGGTTAATTTGAGATAAGAGTGAACGCTTTTGTTGTGCATGACCAGCTTGTGGTCTCACCATGGCTGCAGTGTTGGTGTCTAACTGCTGTGCCAAGTAGCACAGTCTGCTTGAGCAAGAACTGACTGAGCTGAGTTTGGGAGCAGCTTCTTCATATTGACAAGGCGCAGCACCAAATCAGTGTGAGCCCAGCGCTGTGCTGAGGTAATGCTGTGGTGTTGGGGATCCCGGTGTCATGCTGCGTGCAGGGCTTTGCTACTTTCTCAGAACTGGCTCAGCTGTCCACTCAGCACGGTGTTGTGTTGTCTTGTGTAGGCTGGTCCCAAATACCTTGGGACCTGCCAGGTGTCTTGTAGGCTGGGAAGTAGGAGTAGCTTTATTATTGCATTTTTGCAGATAATGGGGATGACAACCTATTTTGCTCAAGGTTGTACTGGAATTTTCTACAGCAGAGCGAGGAGATCAAGGCGTTCAAATCCTTGGACTTTCTTATATGTGATGACTTTATCAGTCTAATAGGCTTCAGATGCAGATACTTTGTGTTGACTATTTGGCAGGTGAATTGTTTCACACCTGCTTTCCCCTGCATTTTTTTTTGAGGGTGGAATTATCTGGGGAAAACTGCAGATCAGGTGAAGTTGAACCTGAATAGCAAGTGTCAAATGAAAATGATGTCAGAGGCTTGCAAAGGTGACAAAAATGAGATCAAGATTGTAGTTAGATACACAACTGTCTTTTGAAGAATGTACATGCGAACGGTCACTTCAGACAAATATCTATTCAGAGAGGCATATATATTCAAGTATAGGAAGCATGGAGCACATCTTGAATAGTTGAAGGTATGTACTTCATCTATCAACTTTATGAAGTCATGTTAATTATTGAAAATGGAAGCAGGGAGGTGGTGGTAATGTTATGTCTAACTTACTTTACTTAAAACCCAGAATGTGAATCATATTTATAAGGATATCCAAAAAAAGATTTGGGTTGAATTGTGCAGATGTTTCAGTTCATGGTCTGTTATTTATCTACTGTAGGCTCAAATAATGAGTAATAGGGATACTAGAGACCAGCTGTCCTGGAGGTGCTCGGGAGACTGCTTTATTCTAATTGCGAATTGTTTCATTTCCTGAATGATACAAACTGATGATTTCTTGTCACTTATTTAGGCATGTCTAAATAAGTGCAGGAAATCATTCTGCAAACCATAATGTTATGATACATTTTCTATCAACAGCTGAAAACATTTCTGTATAGGCACAAGTCTCTGAAGTCCTCGAGGTTTTAAGGAATTCCAGAATTGACACTAATCAAATTTACCACTGCAGATTTTTCAAGATACTGTATGTGGTTAAGCAAAATAATTTGAATTGAAGAGGAGCTAGAGGGAAAGATTTGCAAAAATGCAGTTGAAGTTAAGCTATGCATGCTTTTCCTGGTAGGAAGAGGAATTTTGCAGTGGACATTTGTATAATTGATGTTAAAAAAGCTACTACTGGGTTTTGTTTTGTAATGATGGATGAGTAGCTAAGAATGTCAGTCCAACTCAAATATGAATTTGTACCTCTAGTGTTAACATGAACTAAAATCTGAATCTAATACCTGAAGAAAATAATCAATGTATGTATTCTGCATCTTTGTTTAAGAATAGGTTGAAATTATATCTTTATTAAAATTCCTCTACATTCAATGAATTGAAAATTAACAAAGTTCCAGTAAAGGTAGGGCGCATATGTGGATAATATTTGCCAGTTTAGTAACAGATTGAGAGGTATTAGTCTGGTGGAAACATATAGATGACGATGTTCCAGCTCTATTTTTTTTTCTTTAATTCACTGAGATGCTCATTCATTATTGTATAACTTGTCACAAGTCAAAAGCTTAATTAAAATAGCTGCTGATATGGGAACTATAACAATCACCTTTGCAACTGGGGGGGCAGTTCTGTGTAAAGTGCTAAAAAAAAACAAACCAACCAACTTGAGTTGCATTGGAGGGGAATATTAAATATAACACCTTTTTGGCCTGCATAATACTTGAATATCTCTTATTGGCTTGAAGAATTTTATCCACAATTTCAAGTGTCCTCTGAGTGTGTGGTTATTGCTATACTATGTTTTGTTTTGAAGACATAATAACCAATGTTTGCAAAAATATGTACCTTAAATTTTATTCCTAAATCATGATTTAGGAAAGACCAGAATTTTAAAAACATGGAGTGCTGATAGTTATGTTAACATTGACTCTAATGAGAATCTTCTTGCATGCAATCTAGCAGTTATCAATTCCAAGCCTAAAAGGGCTCGCGGAGTCTGGTAAATGCCTGAAATAAAGCCAGCAAATCTCTGTGCAGCAGCAGGGATGCAGGAGCAATCTTAAAACCTCCTGCACCTGCCATATGTGTCCAGTCATTGCAGATCTGAGTATGAAAAGCTCACTGGATACCTGTGGGAGGGCTAGACACACTTGTGCTCCTGCTGCACATTATTATATCTGTGTCAACGTATCATATCTGTTGCTAGATTTACATGGTGTTACTGACAAAACATACTCTGTTTGTGCTGCCTGTCAAAGGCCTCCTATTTATTTTTTCCTAGATGGAGACTTCTGCAAGACTGCAGAAAAGATGGGCAGACAAGTCTCCAGCTTAGCTACCTGGTAGTGTGAAGTAGCTGTAATGTTGGCTTAACCCATGACTGGAAGACTCCTCTGTTGACAGAAGGTCACCAGGATGACGCTTCTACTGCCTGCAAAGGCTTCTGCTTTCCTGTTCAGTGTAAGCACCCTTTCCTGAGTGAAAGTGAGGAGGCTGTAACGTTTCAACGTGCTAGGGACTCCTGGCTGCCAGAACAGATCTCCGAGTCCATATGAAACTAGGTGTGAACTATTGTGCCTGGGACCAGACCAGGATAAAGGAGAGCAAATGTGAATACGATATAAAACTCCTGCTGCTACAACCTTTCTCCTGTGAGGAGGCACAATAAAAATACAGCTTAGACTTAGGGCCAAGCTCTCTATAGCAGTGCTCTTGCCATATAACTTGAGATGTGGTGGGGATGAGTGGGAACAACATAAAGCAGAGAGACAGGGTAAGGTGGGGGGGATTTGCATCAACTACCTTGTATACTTACTTCAGACATATGGTACTGGTTGCTTTATATTGTTTTGTATTTTATTCTTTGCTTTCTGATCGTAGATAGTCTGTGACACCTATCTGATCCAAAGGAACATAAACTTTAAAAAGAAATGTGTCAGTATAAGGCAGAGAAGCCATCAGATCCCTAGTGCAGAGATATGATACCAGTTGCTGAACGAAGAACAGTACAGGCACAACTTCTCTGGAAACATCATCTGAGACTTGAACTTTCACTAACTTCAACAGTGATATGGTTTCATGGTGCTGAGATTAGCATTGTAAAACTACTGTGCTGCTCTAAAGGGTATTTGTCCTGCACAACAAGATTAGCAACTTCAGACATGACGCTGCATTTGTCTAGTGCTTTGTATACTAGCAGTCCCCTTTCTGACAAACTGCTTCTCAGTGCTTCTCATGGCAAGTGTGGGTTTTGACAACTGTAGCTATAACACTGCTGTGTGAAGCTTTAAAAGATCAAGTTTACTGAATGTGGATTTTATTGCCCAGGTGTTGGCAAAACGTAGCCATTGAGGTTTCATGGAAGATAAAACTTTCAAGTCTTGCAAGGGATGTGGACTGCAAGATGTAAGGTTTTTCTGGATGTCTTAAGCATTTTTGCCCTGTCTTTTGATGATAATCCAAATATTTAGCATCAGTATTGTCAATCTTGGGCCAAAATTCCCTGCGCCAGCTTTGTAGCAGCCACTCCTTCAGCACTGTTGGATGGGACAATGTGGAGATGTGGTTGACCAAATAAGCCAATGGGTTTTTTGTCATGGTGGGGCAAAAGATTAACACAAAAGACAAAAATAATCCTAGAAGGTGTTAGTTCATTTGTTCCCTCCCTCTTAGAAAATGAAGGATGTAGTCCACCCTACCCCGTCATCAAAGGAAGTTCAACAAGGCCAAGTGCAAGGTGCTGCACATAGGTCTGGGAAATCCCAAGCACATATACAGGCTGGGTGGAGAATGGATTGAGAGCAGCCCTGAGGAGAAGGACTTGGGAGTGTTGGTGGACGAGAAGCTCAACATGAGCCAGCAATGTGTGCTTGCAACCCAGAAAGCCAACTATGTCCTGGGCTGCATCAAAAGAAGGGTGGCCAGCAGGTCAAGGGAGGTGATTCTGCCCCTCTACTCTGCTCTCGTGAGACCCCACCTGGAGTACTGTGTCCAGCTCTGGAGCCCTCAACATAAGAAGGACATGGACCTGTTGGAGCATGAAGATGATCAGAGAGTTAGAGCACCTCTGCTATGAGGACAGGCTGAGAGAGTTGGGGTTGTTCAGCCTGGAGAAGAGAAGGCTCTGGGGAGACCTTATAGCAGCCTTCTAGTACTTAAAGGGGGCCTGTGGGAATGATGGGGAGGGACTCTTTATCAGGGAGTGTAGTGATAGGATGAGGGATAATAGTTTTATACTGAAAGAGGGTAGATTTTGATTCGATGTCAGGAAGAAATTTTTCACTCTGAAGGTGGTGAGGCGCTGGAACAGGTTGCCCAGGGAAGGGAAGGGAAGTTGTGGAGGCCCCCTCCTTGGGGCCAGGTTCAAGGCCAGGTTGGATGGGGTTTTGAGCAACTAGGTCTAGTGGGAGGTGTCCTTGCCCATGGCAGGAAGTTGGAACTAGATGATCCTTAAGGTCCCTTCCAACTCTAACCATTCTATGATTCAAAGTGCTTCCAATAACTTTGAGCATTTAATATATAGATTTAGGGCCTGGTTTAATTTCAAAGATAACAAAAATTTGTGCTGGGTATTCTGTGGGTTTTTACCAAAAGTATTAAAGTAGACAGCCAAATGAACTCGGGGGATGAGTAGTTTATACCTGAGGGGGAATTTTGAGTGGCAAGAATCAGCAAGCTCAACTCTTGCCGAAGCTATGGGCAGCACTGTAAGCTGCAGAAAGCTAAAATGAACATTATTAACCTGACTAAAGTCAGAGCTTTGTAAATGCATGGAGACTGTTTGAGGATCTTGGACAGATGTTTTGGATGTTAAAACAGGATCGGCTTTGCCTATCCTGACAATCTGTCACTGTGCGTGTGTTCAATAGGCAAATAAGAGGGAACGCCAGCTTTTTTTCATGTAAATCTCCAGGGATTTTCCTCTAGGGTTCAGAGCTCTGGCAAAAAGCTGTCTGCAGGAATAATTAAAAAGGAAAAAAAATACCCTTAAAAAAATTAAACAAAATATCCCGTGCACAACCATAGCGTATGTGCATCTTTGAATTCAACTTGCCAGTGTTTACAGTTAGAAAAAAAATCTAGCCCATAAAAAATACCTTTTAAAATTAGGTATTTTGAGGCAGTCTAAAGGAGCACATGGTTTTGTGCTGGGAATTGGTCTCTATCCAGTATGCTTTACATGTATTTGTTGAAGGATACAATGCACTTGTATTATTGCACCGATTTAATTCTTGGATGATTTCCCCTTTGGCGTACTAGTGACAGTTTTTCATTGGTTATTCATTTATATTATTGATTAACACCTACTGGACCAATTTATTAGTCCCTCTGAATCCATTTTAAGTATCAGGATTTTCTAATGGAGAAATATCCCTCACAGAATACTAACATCATGCTTGTAAAACATTCATTGGCTTAATTTATTGTACTGTGTACAACATAAACCAGAGCTCAAAAAATAGATCTTTTCTTGCAAGCCTCCAGGTTTTTTTTGATATGGAAATGTTACCTGCAGCACAAGTGAAACCTATTCTCCTGCAAGACTCATGGGACTCTTCCTGCCTGTCATGTAACCATGCTGGCATTCCTTCAAGGAAAGAGCTTTTTCCCTGTCCAGGTCTGTCTGCAGAAATAAGCGCACATAGTCTTGTTTGTTGCGTTTGGAGATAGTGTGGAGATTGCCTCTTCTGTTTGTGTCTTAGGGAGTAAGGAGTGAAGCAGGAAAAATGGGGCAGTTCTACCTCTTTCTCCTGGAATGAGTTAAGCAGAGAACGGTGCAAATAATGGCACAATGAGAGATTTCCTCAGGAAAACTCTTCTGCGTCAAGGCATCATAGCTCTGGGACATAAATGTCCAAACTGTATCTTCAGAAACCCCATATGGCCTGACAATATTAAGTTCAGGAGCATATCTTTCCCTGTTGTTCTCGGGGAAATCTCTTTGCACATCACTAGGTACACATATGTATATGTGTGTGAGTTCTCAAAAATCTTGTGTGCATATGCCAAAATTACTGATTAAAGGCTCAAATCCTGAATGGTGGTGAAATTTTACAGGCCTACAAAGCTTAGAAGATATTGTTTGCTACATCTATTAGCTCCCTTGGCCCATATTTTCCAGTAACTAGCCATCTAGTTTGTTTTCCACATTAGCAGATAAAACTTGTTTTACTCATGATTTTCTACCTTTGCTACAGCTAGTGATTGACATGGTCTTGATGACTGACAGGTGTTTACTTACAAGATTTTTGCATGATGCCTAGGGCAGGCCTAGGTATATTGGGGAGACAGCCAAGGGGCAAAAAAAATAAGGTATGAGTAAGACCAGTGTCCTGAACTTCAGCTGCTTCCTTCCAGAACGGAGTCACACCAGAAACTCTCTTTCTCTGCATTAAAACAAAGTACTGCTCTTGGACCTTTCTGACCTGAAGTGCCTAAAACAACAAAATAGTTAAATTTAACAAATTAAAAGGAATACTATAATTGGTGAAATAGCAATTAAAACAGGAAAAAATAGTGGAATTTTTATACTGTAATCCTCCAGTAGTTCCTAGATCTCCTCCTAGTAGACTGTGTTGGAACAGGACTTGAACTTTACCAGGGGAACACAACTGGAGAGAGTTCACAGTAAGGCTACGATTTAAGATACAAACAGATGTTGGCCAGTGATGTGGCTGCAGCAGATGAATAGGTGATGAATCAGGAGAGCTTTGCACAGTACAAAGGATAAATGTTGTCAGTGCAAGTTGTCCTGTTTCTTTTCTTTAAAGACACCTCATTTGGGATGTGCTCTTCTTACTGAATGAAATGTAATGACTGTTTTCTGACTTGGTAACTACTTTGAAACTGGGTAAAGCATAGGCTGTAATTATGAATTAGAATTTACTGAAGCTGAGCATGCAGTTCATGGTGTTATATTGCTTTGAAGCCAGACATTTTATACTTAACACATTTTATGGGATCAACAATCAATACTTAAGTAACTGTAAGTGTGCCAGAAAAGACATGTGAACTTAAATTTTATTTTTCAATGTCCTCTTTAGATAATGCTATGGAATCATGTAGTTCCATGAGATTTGCAAAGCAGGAAACTCTTACAATAGGATGTTCCCTAACCTTCATATTCAGCCCCTTCAGGAACACCATTTCTTGCTGTCTGTGGGGTCCAAATAGAGCTTAGGGAAATTCCTCCCCAGACTAGGGAGGAAAAGGGCTGGATTAATAAATGTCCATAGGCTGTGGAAAGAATTTGATGCTGACTAGCATTTTCCTCATGGGCCCCCTTCTGCAGTGCGAAAGTGCATTTCACGGGGTATTTGCAGAAAGCTCCAGCAGAGCAGCTCCACAAAGTCACATGGTCTGGAGTGTGCTATGAGAGCAAAAAATGTTAAGCCTGGTATGGAGTGGAGGGGTTCCATGGAGATAGTGTCGTCTGTGCCTTCTAGCAATCTGTGGATTATTTCTTTATAGAGGTTGATGTATCCCAGTCATCTCTCCTGAGCATTTAACTTAATTTTCTTCCTCTTCTGCCTTCAGCGTTCCTTATTCAGTTCCTGTCATGGGGGGTGGGGTGGGTGCGTGGGTGTGTGTGTGCAGAAGAAATACAGGAAGGTTGTCTGGTGGACACAATGTACTGTTTTCTTCATGGGTTTTAGTGGAAGGCCCCAAGAAACTAAAAGGCATGTGTTCTTGTGACTGCAATGATTCATGCAGGGAGTATAAGCCCAGGCTCTTAGTAAGCAAATTAATTTTTATTTGCTAGTGACTATATAATTATTTGGATGTACTAACGCCTTAGAGCTTGTACAAATAACCTCCTAGTTTCTTCTTGCTCGCTTTTCCCTCTGCTTGTAGGAAAGAGTGCCCAGAATGAATGTACAGTTTGCTGAATGAGTTTTCATTTGGTTTAATTATTTGATCTATATATTCTAATGCATGTTGTGGGACCCCTAACAGACTGGAATTTCCCCTGTGTAGATGACAGGTTGATTACAGGATGTCTATCTGTAAATGCCGTTGAAACTGGCTTAAGGCATGCCTTTATTGGGAATGACTTGCTCTTGGGCTGTCACTGAGCCCTTTGCAGGTTACTGTCTAGAATTCTGAAGCGACCTAGGTTGTAAAACATGCACACAGCATAGAATCATAAAATGGTTTAGGTTGCAAGGGACCTTAAAGATCATCTAGTTCAAACCTCCCTGCCACGGGCAAGGACACACCTCCCACTAGACCTAGTTGCTCAAAAGCCCATCCAACCTGTCCTTGAACACTTCTAGGGATGGGGCCTCCACAGCTTCCCTGGGCAATCTGTTCCAGTGCCTCACCACCTTCAGAGTGAAAAATTTCTTCCTGACATTGAATCAAAATCTACCCTCTTCCAGTTTGAAGCCATTACCCCTCGTCCTATCACTACATGCCCTTGTAAAAAGTTCCTCTCCAGCTTGTTTGTAGGCCCCCTTTAAGTACTGGAAGGCTGCTATAAGGTCTCCCTGGAGCCTTCTCTTCTCCAGGCTGAACAACCCCAACTCTCTCAGCCTGTCTTCATAGGAGAGGTGCTCTAACCCTCTGATCATCTTTGTGGCCCTCCTCTGGACCCGCTCAAACCAGCGTCCCTTCAAAGATCTGGTTTGGAGTTTAGCTTCACCAGCAGGTGACTTGACACAATGAAGAGGATGCCAACTTCCAGAGACCAGGTAGCTCTGACTGGACAGGGCTAAAGTTGGAAGAGAACTGCTTAAGGCCTGTTTACCTGTAAAAGAGCAACTTGGAGCTGCAAATTTAGTCTGTGATTCAACAATCCTTCCTGCCAGATCTTTGCTAATACTAATTAGGTCTGGATCAGTGTGTGCACTCAGTTGTGCTGTGTTGAGCCAGGCGCAGCACATGCTGTGCTGTTGCTACCAGCCCAATGCCAGCTGCAGTAGCAGAGATGATACCTGATCCAGCATAAAGTTAAGAGTGGTGTAGACAGATGACACCTGATCTTGCTTATCTGCTGGGGCAGCTACTCCTTGAACATTTTTAACAAATCTGAAATGACAAAGCAAGTTTTCACTGGCTTTGCAGTCTGTGTCATGGCTTCAGTATTCCTGATGCAGCAGTAGGCCTCATAAAACAATATTCGTCGTCTCACAAAACCATACCTGTGCTATCTCAGTAAACATCTGCCTGTGTGATAGGGGGTTTAGTAAGTATAGCTTGTAGATAGGAGATTTAAAAAAAAAAAAAAAAAA
>VFFE01009043.1:789025-829380 GCA_008921705.1 Burhinus oedicnemus
TTTCCCTTCCCTCCCCCCCCCCCCGACATAAGCCACTTCTCCCCATATGTTAGAAAGCTGA
This sequence comes from Burhinus oedicnemus, assembly GCA_008921705.1. Taxonomy (NCBI): domain Eukaryota; kingdom Metazoa; phylum Chordata; class Aves; order Charadriiformes; family Burhinidae; genus Burhinus; species Burhinus oedicnemus. Next base: position 789,087 of record VFFE01009043.1, read on the forward strand.
ATCCTTTCTTCAAGAAATGGAACTAATCATATCCTTTCCAACTCCACTGTATCTTCCTAAAGGCTATCCGTCTTTAGTTTCTCCTGGCTCCTCTTCTGTCCTTCCCAGAGCTTTCTGGAGTGTAGGAATGTCTTTCTAACTTGTCCAGACACTCTTATTTTCCTCCAAGAGTGCTTCAGACAGATGCAGAAATGAATTTATTGTAGGGAATAATAAACAAATATCTGGTGTTTCTATGCATGTTTTTAGTTTTAGACTATGCTAAATATACTTCATGCTTTCCTCAGTTTCTCACAACATTTAGCCAGTTAGCATAGATTAGCTTAGAGGTTCCTGTGGCTGAAATGAAAATGAATTCATTTTCCATAACTCTAGGTTGTCTTCAAGCTTACCTGCTTATTTTCCTTAGTAGTAAAACTATTAATGTGATTGGTGTTTTTGAAGTGCCTTCATTAGCATCAGTTATCACCTGCTGATTGCAGACTGTGATGTTGGAGTCTCTCTTCAGGCTTGGGGAATTGTTTCTGCTTCAGTTTATGGTGACTTCATCGTACTGCTGAGGTCTCCTCTGAAGCAGGAACTGAACTGAACTCTGCGTATCGCTTTGGAAGGGACCAGAGGTAAAAGGCAGGAGAACAAGACTTTCTTCTTGCCAGCTAACTGAAAATAAGACACACAGGCAAAACTATGTGAAATATTTTTGGTCATTGAATAGGTAGAGAGAAAATGGGGAAAAATAGCTGTTAATCAAGTGAGAGAAAACAATATGTTTCAGTACTTCTGTAGGTATTATACCTATTAAGACAATTCTTGTATACCAGCATTTCGAAGTCCCTTGTTACCCTGTTGTGGTTTGAGCTGGACTGGCCACTAAAACAAACAACAGATGCTCTTCCCCAAAGAACTTTCTAAGGGTGGTTAAGTATCATTTTCCTGCCTGGCCTGGGTACTGAAGGCATAAGAAGTGAAGTCACTCTTTCAGGGCTCTCATTGCGGAGTCCCATTCTCTAGGCTCTGATTAGAGGATGTAGAAGATGAAATGCTGTATCTCACTTACTTTCTCTTTCTGTTTGCTTCTTACTGGTTGAAATTTTAAAGTATCTTTACAAACGTGTTTTCTTGCATGAATTCCCCTGTTCAAACACAAGAGAGACTTTTTTCACATTGTAGATACTGAGCTGTACAGTTTAAGTAACATATTTCACCTGCTTGAAAAATAGTGTCTTCCTGTTGTTCCTCCTACCATTCATTTTTTCATGGTTTAGCACATTCTAAGGAAGAAGGAGCTAGAAAGCTCTCTAATGGCTTCTTGTCTGAGACAACTGGTAGGATTTTAACCCCATTCTTTCTTTTTCCAGCGTAAGTGATTTCACTTCCGTCTCTAAGTACAGCGGCAGGAATGAAATAACATTGGGTATGTTTAGAGGCTGCTTTTTAAAATTTAGTTTGTAAAAATTGGTTTATTGCTACTGTTGTGCGGGAACATTGGTTAGCATTTCACCTGTCAAAGTGCTTGAGAACAGATCCATCGCTGACATTGTGGATCTGCTGTGATTGGGTTACTTAGGTCTTTTTGACAGAATTTGCTTAGGGTTGATCCAGGATGCTGGGCTACATTTCTTCGGGGTCCAAGCATGAATTTAAACCTCAGTTCCAAGGACAATGTACTTGGCCTATATTGTATTTTTGATAAATTATAGAAAAATGACAGAACAGGTAATAAAATATGTTCTTCCCAGCACAACTGTGTAGGGATTAGAGAACTTAAAGAGGTCATGTGACAAGGACTTGTCACTTTTCTAGGGTATTACTAGAAAGTGATTGTTTTGGAGAAAGCAATGAGCAGCAATGATAAAACTCTCCTTTAGCCAAATATAAAAAGGGAAAGGGGAAAAAATTTAAGTATAACATATTTCCAGTAAATTTAAGATTTAAATATTCCTTGTTCCCCCTTTCATTTGACTCTGAGAGACAATTGCTGTACTGCCTGTTCCACAAAGAACAGAAAAGAGATTTAGAAGAAAATCATCTGCTTGTTTCTTTGCCCTTTCTCACCGAGCAGCAAAATCCTACTGAAATGCCCACACTGATCTAAAACATATAGTGCCTTTTCTTAACCCAACTGTATAGCCCAGTGACAATGCCTGTTCTCACTGCAATCTAAAGAAATATTTTGCATAGTAACTTCTCAAAAAAGAACACCCAAAGGGATTGGTGGGATAGATGGTGGTCTGGGTAGGTAATCTTGCATTTCCTGAATTGAATATTAATTGTTGTTGCTAGTAAGCATATTCAGTCATTCTGCTGTCCATACACAAATATTTATTTGGTGCTTTGTTCCAAGATTGCATTTTGACGGCAGCATCATTTGGACTGTTTAACTTTTTATCAAGCAGAAGAAAACATGTAGTAATTGCCATATTGGATTGTGTTTGTGGTCTGTCTAGTGTACTACCATTTCTCTGATGACCATACCAGATGCTTGAGATGAGGATGGTAGGCCCCATAGGAATTAGAGGCTTCTATGAAAATTTCATTCTAATCCCTTCTAATGAGAAATTGAGCTAAAACTGAAGCAGGAGCTTTTATCCTTTCCAGCAGTCGTCTTAGGTTGGTGACTCTAACGTCTCTAAATATTCTTATCTGTGTCTAGATTTGATCTGCCTTTGGATAGTAGTGTGTGGGGGGTTTTGTGTGGTAGTTTTTTTTCTTTTTCTACTCATGGCAATGAATTTCAGAGCCTACTGCATGAATTGTCCTAAACTCAAAGTAAATTCTTCCAACGTAACTGAATGTCCCCTTTCCTCTTGAACCAGTCTTCTCAAGTGTATTGCAAATGTGATGACTTCAGAGTTAAATAAAAATGTAAAGAACAGCTACTGCCTCCATGTTTTCTCACTGAGGATAGTCTAATAACTATGGCTGGTGATCATTTTTTGTATATATAGTCTGAGAGGTTTAGCACCTCCCCCACACCTAACTTCTCAAAATTGTACTACTTGAGGCAAGTTGGGCAACCCAAATCACTGACTTGAAAACCTCCACTGATTTTGTTGACTTCCAGAGTCAGTGTTGGTTTAATCAAGGGGCTCAGGTTACTTTAGACTTGGATGCTATATTAGAGCTAAAAGGTATTTTTTTCACTCCTTGTTTGGCTAAGGCATTGATTGATAAGTGCACCGTATCTGAAGATGTATCCAGTTGCTGCAGTGTCTGTGGCATGTGATTAGATGCTCTTATTTCCAGCTGAAATCTGAGATGTAGTTGTCAGTAAGGAAGACCTTCCATAATGCAGGATTGTGTGCTGTCTCTAACCCATTTTTCCTAGCAGGGGATAACCCGTTTTTGCATATCTGTAACGTATGTAATTGTGTCATATAAACCCCCTAATGACTTGGACTGGGGGACTGGAACCTCCTTGGAGAGAAGCAGTACTCTGATTTCAGTTACACCTGTGTAAGTCTGGATTTTCTCTCCTCTGTTCTCAAAGAAATTACTTTGTATTAACCTAGATGTAGTTGGGACTGTAACTGGAGTGGTTGGTTGTGTAATACTTGAGCGAGTATCTGGTGGATTGGAGCTTCTTGGAGTTTGCTGCCTCCCCTGGGACTGGAAGTGCCCCTATGTCCCTGGAGAAGTCAGATGCTAGAAAATACCTCTATTTGCAAGAACCATTTGACTCGTGTAGGTCTTTGACTGACACCAGTATCATCAGCATGCATATGCTGGTTGGAAACCTAATGAGCAGAAGATAGTGACTACAGAGGATTGGAGGGAGTTTATTCAAGAGACTGCAAATCTCTGCCAGATAGCTTGTCTCTAAAGAAAGAGATCTGTAAATTCCTTAATTACAGTAATCATCTCTTGAGTTTATCCTAGAGCTCTACACAAAGAAAACTTGACCATGATTATTGAAAGTGTAAATGCTATTAGTCACCTACCGTTTCCAGTTTCTGGATTATACTTTATTTTTTGTTAAATCCAGGCTGTCTCTGTACGTAATTAAAAAGCACATACTTTATCCACCAATTAAATAGAATACATTATATTAAGTATTAAACTGGATCGAATTTATTAATTTCAAGACCAGGGTATATCTTGGTACCATTAAAAAGCCATGCTTATTAGGATAAACCTTTCTGATGACATCAGCATTGAAATGGCACTTACGAAGAAGCCTTGGTACACAAATTTCTGGAATTTTTCCAGCCTCTTGTGGAAGTATCTGACTGATTTCCACCTCCAGCCCTCCTTATTTTTCCCCTGCCTCTAAATTCTTTCCCATTAGTTTCAGTGTCACTGGTTAAATGTATTATTCATCTGAATGATGGCACTGTATGAAGCCTAGGACTCTGTTACACAAGTTTCTCCATGGACGTGTTTAAAGAAAAAAAAAAAGTGAAAAGGTGTAACAGCTCTCAGTGGTTGCAAGGAAAATGTAGACACAGATGTAAAATTCACACTTCCAATGGCCTCAAAGTTGATGATTTTTTTTTTTTTTTGCTGTTGTTGATGGTTGTAGCAGAGGAGAGCTTTAAAAAAAGATTTGGAGGAGAAAATCATGGAGATGATTGAAGGTGGATGGTTGAAGGTAACTTTCATTTAACAGAACAACTCACAAGAGTAACACAGGTATTCAGCTCTGTTTCTTTTATTATTTGTTCAAGATGTGCTGTGGTGGTGGTCTCCTTGTCCACAAATCAATAAGGAGAAATTAGTTTAAAAGCCTTAAACTCAGGTGTTGAAATGCTTGGGAGTCAAACACTATGAAGGAATTTTGAAGTCTGGACAACTATTTTTTTTTTTGTGACTTTTTTTTTCCTATTTGCTTGCTTCAGAAATGCATTTATATGTAGTCATTCCCTTCTTCACTGGAATTTCCTTTGTGGCTGAATACAGACAAAGATATAGAACATTGATTCAAAGTACTACTGTAAGGCTATGTGAGTGTATATTAAAAATGAGGAGAGAAAAAAAAAAATCACCAAACCCAAACTCCATCAAAAAACAACCCCCCAAAAAAACCTTCCCAATGCTTTTTTGCCTTTTCTAATATGAATAAGGAAGTGCAAAGATAATGCAAACACTTGACAGGAACTTAACAGCCCCGGTGTTTTTCAGGAGGCTTCCTTTACTACAGTGTTTGAAAATATAAATGCTACTTACTGAAGAATGTTTAAGCTATTGCAGAAATGTGTATATGTCTCGTCTAAACAAAAAAGCTGCCCTGTTTAGATTTAAAGTTGGTTGAGAAGCAGATTAGTTGAGGGAAGTCCTGTTTAGACATCCCATTCATAATTTCCCAGCAGTTAGGTTTAACTTAACTGACTTAACCTGTACTAAAATGAGGTTGTTAAAGTCAGAATTGTGTCTCAGCACTAATTTTGGCAACAACCAAAATTGTTATGGCGCCTGAGTAACCAGTGCTGCTTTCTCTGTAGATCCTGCTGAAGAGATGGATTGATATTTGTTTTGGTCACAGAGCTGGGAGCCTAAATTTTCCTAGGTTTTGGTGGTTTCCTTAAAGAAAGGTTTGTTATCTTTGATTGGAATCTACATGCTTATATAAAGCTTTAGTATTTGCAACCTTTGCAATTACAGACCAAAAAAAAAAAAGACTTCATCTGTTTTTCATCCTGTACTCTTCCAGTCACTGGAAGACACAAAATATTAGATCTGCTTTCAAATGTTTTATTTTTGTACCTTAAGAAATTAAAGACTCATTTTACTGAAGCAATCATTCATTCTTAGACAAAATATTTCTCTGGATTTGGATCTAAACTTCTGGGAAAGCCTTAGGAACTAGTATATTTTTCTCAGCTTATAAAATAATCATGTACCCCAAAACTGGGAGAAAAACCTTTCCTAGAAAGACTTTTCTAATATTTTGGGTTCATGCTCACTTTCTAGTTAAACTGTTTATTTTTCAACCTGATTGCAGAACAGATTAGAAAAGTACCTTAGAAAAAATGATGAAACTCCAGATCTTCCTCTAAAGGTTACATTACTCTGGGACTGTTGGGTCTCTGAGTGGAAATGAAGCACTGCAACATTGAAGTAGAGCAAGCTCACAACAAGCTTCAGCTGATGTTCTCCCTTATGCTTGGGCAGGTGTTGTGGTGCATTGACATAGCACGGATGCAGCTGAAAGTAGGACAAAAAAAACTGTGAGGGCAGAAAACCCCAAGCTGTGGAAATGAAGATACGGGGTGAGGAGGCTGAAACCATACTTAAATTGTTCTTGTCTGAGTCTTCAAGTCCCCAAACGGTCCTACTGGTGTCAGGATCTGGACAGGGCTAATACAATCATTGGCCAGCATGAAAGAGAGGTGAGGATGTCTCTGCCTGGTACCTCACTGGTGAAGGTCAAGGCCCTTATGCAGATGCTAAAAAACCTCTTCTGATTTCTTACCAACCCCCTTCTACACATAATGCTGCAAGGTACCCCTGTTCTCAAGAACTTCTGCATGGGTTTGCCAGTGTCACTTACAGCCAGGAGTAAATTGTAAGGGAATATAAACTGACAGATTGGGAGTGCTTCCCAGTCAGGTTAAGGATCTACTAAATTATTGGTTTGAATCCTGTTTTAATGTAGACTTGCTCATGATGGCAGACATGCTATTCCTCTCCTATAAGCCTCTAATGCTAGTGGAACTTTGGCCTACTCTGAAATTTACTCTTTTGTAACAATGGACGTTTGGAGTACATCATGCCCTCTCTGCTATGTTGTTTATGCTGCAAAATTTATACCTTGTTCTAAATCCACCATGACCATGTGGCTCTTTGTGCCTGACTAAGCAGCCATTGGTGTAGGGATTTCCTATTTTCAATCAGGCATGGAGCATGCTACACACATTTTTGAGAAATGCATTTTTAATTTTTTCAGTAAATCAGTTGCTGTGTCTGTGGAGCGCCAAGAGCCATACCATGTAATTCTAGAAAACTGAAGGAGTCTGCAGATGCTTCAAAATGCCAACAGTCTCCAGCATTTGCAACCCTGCTTGAGTCAGAAACAACAGATGAGCTGTGCTCACAGCTTTGCCCATTTCTTTTTTTTTTTTTCCTTGCTGGTGGAGTGCTACAAATTTTAGTAGTAATGACTTTCATATGAAATAACATTTAAGTAATTATCAAAAATTGTTTGCAGAAACTGTCTAAAGCTGTAAAATTAAACCAACAAATGCATTTCAATAAAAAACACTTGTGTTGTATCAAAAGAACTGTCTTTTTCACAGCATACTTGCAGCTGACAATTTCTGAATATACAGAAAAACCACCTATCGAAGAAGGGATTGCCTTCAGCTTTTGCAAAGGCTAGTATAACATAAGATGTGAAGACTGGATATTTTCTACATGGGACTTCAGAGAGACTAGTTAAACATTTTGATGAGTTTCTGGGACACCTGGCATAGGTTTTTACATGGGAGCAAGAGGCATTGACAAAGAATTCATATAAATGCCAGAAAAACCCAAACCCACCTTTTATTTGCTCAAGATCATTCGCATCAAAGAAACCCATCATTTCTTCCATGCAAATGTTGTGGGGATTGCTTCACCCAGGACTGGAAAGCAGCCAGGCTGCATAGCATGACAGCTACTCAGCAGTCCACAGCAATGCTATACACCACTAAGAAGCAGGAACGGATTGCTGGTTTTAAATCTGATGCACATTTGCAGCAAATGTTCAGAAAGCACTTTATTTCTGTATTTTGACCATATCTTCGCTAATGCGCAGTTTCATGAGCCTTATGGTGTGGTCTCAAATCTCAACTTTTTCTTAGGCTACTTAAACAGTCCTACGGAACTGTGCACCTACTCCACCTCTTAACAGCTGCAAAATGGCATCCTACCTTTGCAACTGGTGTTGAAGAATTGTTTTAGCTCATTTGCTAGACATTGGGTTGTATCCTAATGAAGCTAAGGTTTTTCTTGGGTTTTGGGGTTTCTCACTACATCTCTAGCAGTTCTTAAAAATGGTTATTCTGCCATGCATGACTTCTTAGGTCTGCACATTAAGGAAAATTACTTAATCACCCAACCTGAAGTCTTTATCTAACGCAGCCCACTTAATTTCCAGATGCTTAAAATCCAACCCTGTAACTCATTGTTAATTTCAAAATTACTTTTCTTAGGAATAAAATTCTGCTGCTGAAAGTATTCTGTGGTTGTCCTCCTGTGTTTTCCAGCTGGCTTGAGGCAACGGATGTTCTGGCTTTTCAAATAAAAGAATCTCTGCTCCAATGGGGTCCATGTTCCTCGTGCAGCTTGATGTAGAAGGATTAACTGCTCTCCATAGAAGTTCTTTACACTGATCATTAGTGAGCAAAACTGAAATTAACAAGTGGGGTAGCTTCACCATTTATGTTTTATATAAGAAAAAGTGAGGAGAATCTAAGGAATTAGGTGAAATGAAAATGTACGCTGTCTTACAGTCACACTCTGAAAGCTCTCTTTCAGATGAGGAAAAGTCATTTAATCCTGTATTTGCCTCCAGAACTTGAAGATTGAGCCCCTCAGTTTATTTTTAGACTTCCATTTTAAAATATCTAACATAATCTCTGCTACAGAATTAACATTTGTTCATCTTTGGAATACTTGTGTACAACAAATAAAAAGAAAAAATTCCTGCAAGACAAAGCAGATGCAAAGCATTCTTTCTCAAAGAATTGCCAAAATGTGAGTGACCTACCCCTGTCATGAGAGATCTGTTTGCTCCTTGCCTTCTGAGTATCAAGAGTATTTATACAACACCTATGGAGTAATATACCTTGTTCTTTAGAGCTTTTGCAGACCATAACTGTAGTAGGAGTTGTTTCTGGGAGGGTGCTGGGATAATACTGTATTTAGAAATGCTGCTTTTGGGTTACAGTAGAAGCAGGTGGTCAAGATTTCATTTTTACATTGTCTGCAAATAAACATGCCTGGCAACATAATCTTAACATGTTGAACCATGTACTTGTCATAGCAAAGAGTTTCTCCAATTGGAAGTATAGAACTGTTTCAGGTATTGCATCTACTGTCTGTCATTTCACAGGGCATTTGAATTTATCTGGATTTTCAAGAACTGTAATTACTGGTGCTATGTATATGTAAAAATAACTTTTTAAATATGAAGTGTCTCCGTGATTTGGAAATACAAATGTATTAAAGCAAATCTATATCTTGTATTTGCAATTACTTTTTGCCAAAAATGTACTTTAACACATAAGCCTCTAGTTTTGGCCATGAAAGCTTCACAGTGGTTACATGTAGAATTATCACACAACAGGCTGAAAAGCAAACAGAAGGGATCAGTTTTGCCAGACAGTGCATGACTTAGTTGTGGAGCCCCTTGTCATGGGACTATGCAAAGGATGCTTTGAGAGAGATTTGATGCATCAATAAAGGACAGAGTAACTGGTAACTATTAGCTGTGGTATCTGGGATAAAAATGTGTTTTGTACTTCTGGAAACATTGAAGGCACTGGGATATATGGTGGAAAGGTCACTCTCTTCAGCCTCTTTTTTAGTACACCTTTTTCACCTGGTCCTGCACTTCACTGTTAGTCTTGCCAGACCTCTATTCGACTGGAGCTGGCTGCTCTTACTTCCTCGAGTTTGTATTGGTACACATATAACGACTTGAATAGAAGACTAGTGCTGGCTCTACAGATCCCTGAAGCCACAAAGATCAGGCTTTTTGCTTTTGTTTTGTTGTCATTATAACAAGAGACTATACGATCTATGGTATATTTGGGGACATCAGATAAACTTACAGCTTAACCAGCGATATGTTAGAGAATCACCCTAAAAATAAGAAGAAAAACCCAGAAGTGGAGCAAAATAGGATACACTGAAATACTTAATAGCTGTCCAAAATATGCATCTAGAACTGTAAATCACCCAAAGTCTTGACAGATTTGGGCACAACTGTATTCTGGATGTGCTTATGAAGAATGATTGTGATGCTGTTTTTTTCACTGACGGGTGCTGTCTTATCTAATCCTGAAGTGGTGCGACCGAGCGTGTGGCCAGCTAGTGATGAGTTACTTAGCTGGAACTCTCAATTAGTTTTCTTTGAACGACATTATTCATCATTCCTTGTGGAACAATTTCTTTAGGGCTGTCTTTGCTTGTGAGGCTAGAAAAAAAGAAAAAAATATATGTAGGTTTGGATGCTTTGCCTTTTTTCTGAGAGTACAGAAGCTGTTGAAGGTGCTTCTACTCTGCAAACAAGGTTGGCAGATCAAAGTTAGTTATTGCAGTTTGTCAGAGGAAGAGTGAATGTTCTAGAGATAGACATGGCATCTCTATTCAAACCCTGCAAGAATGAAAAGGGATCTGGAGAACTGACTGATTTGCACTTGCTGTGGCATTGGGATTCATGGAAATGAGAAGGGAATTCCTCCTATGCCAGCAATGGAAGCACACCAGGTATTGCTACTCAGCTGTGCCTCATGGATTTTATCTGTTTTATGCTGTTCTCACTCAAACTGGTCGCTCTGGTTTTGGAGGGAAGCAGAACCCTGGTAACAGTCACAAGGGAGTTGTTTAACAGCTCACTTCATATCTTTACTGTTTGCTGTCAGTAGTACCCACATTACTAAAACTAAATCAGCCAGACTTCTACAAACACTATTTCCCACCCCCTGGGAATGACTGGAAGACTGAATGTTTTAGAAAGCATCAAAGTACTATTTTTTTTTTTTCAAGTTGTTTTGCTTGATTGTGTCCTTACTTAATCTTATTCCTCCTTTCCTCTCATTTCCTTTGTCTCAGTCTCCATCATCTAGGAAGTGTGGGTTGGATGAATGAACAGTGGGGTGGATTGAAAACTGGCTGGCAGATAGAGCTCAGAGGGTTGTGGTTAGTGGCACAGAGTCTAGTTGGAGGTCTGTGACAAGTGGGGTTCCCCTGGGGTCGGTACTGGGTCCAGTCCTGTTCAACATATTCATCAATGACCTGGATGAAGGGATAGAGTGTACCATCAACAAGTTTGCTAATGACACAAAACTGGGAGGGGTGGCTGACACACTGGAAGGCTGTGCTGCCATTCAGCGTGACCTGGACAGGCTGAAGAGTTGGGCAGAGAGAAACCTCATGAAGTTCAACAAAGGAAACTGTAAGTAGGAGGAATAACCTGAGGAGGAATAACCCCATGCACCAGTACGGGTTAGGGGCTGACCTGCTGGAAAACAGGTCTATGGAAAAAGGGACCTGGGAGTCCTGGTGGACAACAAGATGACCATGAGCCAGCAATGTGCCCTTGTGGCCAAGAAGGCCAATGGCATCCTGCGGTGCATCAAGAGGTGTGTGGCAAGCAGGTCGCAGGAGGTTATCCTCCCCCTCTACTCAGCCCTGGTGAGGCCGCACCTGGAGTCCTGTGTCCAGTTCTGGGCTCCCCAGTTCAAGAAGGACAGGGAACTGCTGGAGAGGGTACAGCAGAGGGCTACAAAGATGATTAGGGGACTGGAACATCTTTCTTATGAGGAGAGGCTGAGGGACTTGGGTCTTTTTAGTCTGGAGAAAAGAAGACTGAGGGGGGTATCCTATCAATGCCTATAAATGCTTAAGGGGAGGGTGCTGGGAGGATGGGACCAGTCTTTTTGCAGTGGTGCCCAGTGATAGGACAAGAGGTAATGGGCACCAACTTGACCATAGGAAGTTCCATCTAAACATGAGGAGGAACGTCTTTACTTTGAGGGTGGCAGAGCACTGGAACAGGCTGCCCAGGGAGGTGGTGGAGTCTCTGACTCTGGAGGCATTCCAAGCCTGCCTGGACGCCATCCTGTGCAACCTGCCCTGGCAGGGGGGTTGGACTAGATGATCTCCAGAGGTCCCTTCCAACCCTTGTGATTCTGCGATCTTTGACAAGGAACTCATCAAGTTGTGTCCCTTACAAAGACAACTCTTTGCTACTGCGTAATTCAAGGCTGTGGTGTGTTTTCCTGAGGTGTTTCAGCATTACCTGTACAGCTCAGGATACGTTTCCTTGTAGGAAACATTCTGTTGCAAATGGCTGCTCAAGAGAGGCTTGTTAATCTAGTTTCCCAGAGCATCCTGCTCTTTTAAAGGCTGATTTAGAGGGTCGATATGTTTAATTGTTTTGCAGTTATGAGTTTTAAATTATGTGAAAGCATCCCTTTTGAAAAATTAGTAATATGCTTGCTATCTACAGCTACTCAGTAGACCAAAGTGTCTTACAGAGGTACAGATAAAGGAAGAGCATTGTGCTCCAGGCCGACTATGCTAACTGAGCACTGTTGACTACAAATACTATTGGACTTTACAGGCCACCTCTATCAGCCTGTACCCATGGCCTGTAGGTTTAGAGAGCTGGACTGGGTTCAGAGGACCAATGATCGTTATGGATTTGTATATTTTTAGCAGTCTATGTGTCATCCTAATTGATGGGCATAGATTGGCATTATATATTGAGCTTGATTCCTGGAGTATATCTGGCTTATTTAACAATGCTATCTTTAGAATACCAGCAGCATGCTAATCCTCATTAGTGGTATGAACAGCATATCTTGGTGTCATTTAACTAGATGAATTGGTACTGCTGGCCTAGGCTACTCGAGTGGTTGTTTTTTTTTTTTTAAGTTGGTATGATATGCATTTGAAGTAAAGTATAATAAAGCTAAGAATTTTTGTTTGCCTTTTTTTAAACTTGTGTTGTTATGAAAATGGTGACATTTTGATTCTTTTTTTTGGTCACAACTTTTAATCTGTTCATTTACTATCTGCACGTTTCTGAGCTTGCAACATGCAACTGTGACTTTTGTTGTAACCGAGTATTACGTAGCTGTGGGACTAGCTTGATGTGTTGGGCTACAAGCACTTCAAGGCAACATACTAAGTTCTGCTGCTTGTCAAGGTCATCGTTACAGTTTGAAAAATGTAGCATGAAGAGTTCTGGCTAAAGTATGTCAGAGAAAACTCTTGTTCCTCTGGTGGTTGAACTCTGGGTACTTAGGTAAACCTAAGGATGGGCACTGTGGTCTAGATGAAAGATACATTTGGGACCCTGCAATGTCTCTGAGTTTGCTGAGCTGCAGATAGGCAGAGTTATGAGAGTGTAAATACGAAATTATTTTCCCTGTGGTGTACCCTGCCTGCTTTCTCAACAAGTGTACCTTGAGCTCATACTATGGTCTTTTGCTTGTTTGCTAGTAATTTTCTAATAATTTGTCAAGTTCAGTTCATGCTTTTACTGTTCAGCTGATGTTTGGGGGAATGTTCTACAAGTGCTCCAAGATCTCTCTGAACCATAATAATGAACGTAAAGTTTGCCTTGAAATAGATATGTTATTTCGTCATTTTGCTATTTACTGTTTTCTGGGATATTTACTAATATAACATGCATAATATTTTATATAATATCTTCTAGGATTCCGCAGTGAAAGCTGATTAGTAATCTACTTCCCCTTACCCTGATTTTCTTAAAAAAAAAGTTACAGTCTATAAGATGACCTTCTCTCTAATGCTTCAGTAGCGTGGTTTCTTCAGAGCATCCTGTAAGGGATGTTACCAATCAGGGGCACGAGTCGGTATATTTACATGAGCAATTTACCTGCAGGTGTGTGAGTAGGGGAATCCGCCACTGGTAAGTTAATTCTTTTGGTTTCCATTTACCTGTGCCTTTTTACCAACATCCTTTGGTCTAAGTCACTGCAGTGTGGCACTGCTATTCTCATTGAGGTGAAGGCAAACACAGGTGAATTTAGGATTTAATCCTGAGAACTATGGAGTACCAAGACAGTCAGGCCAGGACTGTGCTGAATGTCCCTTCACATGGGAGAGGAAAGCAGGACATTAGAAATATGATGGGTTCACTGTGGTATTGACCTTAGTAAGGTCCTTTTTCCTTTGCTCTGCAAAAAGGAAAATGAGACATTGGTAAGTTTGAAAAACTTGTTATAGGGAAGTGGACAAAAGTTGGGAGTAAGGTGATACTTACATAAGTTTTATTATTACCCCAGAACACTCTGCTAACATCTTTGTTGTTTAAAAGAAGTATAAACATGCTGCTTTTTTTTTTTTTTTTTTTTAAATAGCATTTGGATTGCTTTCTTTAGTAACCAAATACAAAGGTAAGTTGTGCCAGTGGAAGAACCGTGGCGATGCTAAATGCTGAATGCTACCATAGAATTGATTAAAAAGGTGACTGAGCAACTTGTGTGGCCAGTATAAACTATGTGCGATATAATCGAATGTATTTGTCAATGCAAGCAAGAAAATTCTTGGGAAATGAATTTGAAAAAGAAGTGGAAAAAGACATTTAAGGATGTTGTAGAGTAATTTAGGTTGAAAGGGATCTCTGAAAGTCATCTGGTCCAATCGTACTCTGAAGCAGGGCCAACTGTGGTTCTTGAAGTGTTTCTCATAGCGGTGTTTATAGCAAGCTGCCTTAACCTGCCACATAAGAGAAAACAATGGTTTTAATTTTGGTAATTTCAGAATATCTGGTAGAAATGAACCTAGTAAATGTAACAGCTATTCATTTGGGCAATGCCTAATTTTAATTGACAGCTAACACTATGGTACCCCAAAGAGTGCAAAACTATAATAATTAAAGTGCCATTGTAGTACTGTTCCACATCTTTTCGCTATTTCAGTGTAATCTTTTAACACTGTATTTTTAATTTTTTAAAATGAAATAGCGTTTAAACTGCCTAATGAGGCCAGAGCCAATGGAATGTTTTGAAAGGGAAGAATATGTTTTGGCAATTCTGCTTGATTCATGTCAGAATATTTAGAGTCTGATCCAGGTTAGAATTGAAACCATATCCCCCTACTGCCATGAAGTTATACATTGTTAAGGGCTGCTTCCAAAAGCAAAATGCCTCTATCTGTTTTTGCTCTCTTTGTCCTGAGCACTTAAACAAGCTGCGTAGGTTTTATGTGTGAAAAATAAGCTAGGTTCCTTCCAGGTACAAGTCAAAGATGATCACACTGATAACTTTGTTTGATGTAATATTTTGGGAGCATCCTAAAAGCAAAGGGGTGGGGAAGAGAGGAATAACTGTGCTGTTAAAATGCTTGACTTCAGTGACAGCAGCTCAAAATGCTAATGATAGGACACTAGTTCTAATGTCACTTGAAGAAATTAAGTATATTTGACCTTTCTGATCATCAAATAAATGAAGAAATATAAATCCTACCTCTGGGGAGCTGTATTTACATAATAACAGATTTCTAGGGCTGAACATCAAAACAGGCATGCTGAATGTCTATCTGGAGCAAATCACCTTGTCCTCAGAGATTTTTTCCATTACAGAGGCTATGTGCTAGCTTTTGAAACAAAAAGCGGGACACTGCCACGTCTGTTGTTGTTGCCAAGTATTTACACTGACCTGTTTCCATCGCTTACTCGGAACACATTTTCAGTCTGGCTGAGCACAGTGCAGATGTGGAACAGTTGGATGTTCTTAAGCATGGTGTGGTTTTTGGGTTTTTTTTGTTGTTTTTTTGAAGACACTGCTGTTAGGCTCATACAGCCCCTGACACAGATGATGAGGAATGGCATTTGTTAACGGTTGAAAGTGAGAGCCTATTGCATTGTGAGGAGGAGATATCTTGAGTATGAATCCCAAGGCACTGGAGTAGCCCTTAAGAGTCCTGAATATATGCAGTGAGAGAAAAATGAATAAAAGCCAAGGCAAGGTACTCAGCTGAAAAGCTTATTTTTCTCTATTTTATGATCTTGTTATCAAAAGGACTTTTAGTTTATATCTTCCTGCTCCCAGACAGCCCCTGCATATGATGAACCAAAAACAGTCTTGGGGAGAGAAGTAGGAAAAGGTTGTATGGCAAAGTGGTTTTGGTATTAGGAAAGCAGCTCTCTCTTGCCTTGATCTGCAGGCCTGCCCCTTTAAAACATGCAAAATCCATGGAGACACATTCCCCTGCAAACTATTGAATCACTGTAGAGCAGATTCCAATGCTCCTGGCATTCCTGAAGCAACGAAGAAGTTTTAAAAGGCTAGAATTTTTTTGAAACAGTGGATGTTAAAACAAGTTCTAGCGTCCATGTTCATATTCCATGGAGCCTGAGACAACCTGATGCAAGGTGCTGCGGTAGTGACTGACACAGCTGTGGTATGAATTTACAACTGGTATAGATATGGCAGAGTAGGGAAGTATTATTGTCCATGTTTTGCCTATGAGCAATCAAAGAGGCCCAAAAAAGTGGAGTGATGTTCCCAAGGTCACACAGGAAGTCTCTGGCAGAGACAGAAATTGAATGCAGGTTTCCCAAATCCTGATCCAGTGCCTTAAGAGATCTAAAAATCAGATATTCATACCAATCACATTGTCTGAATTTTCCTAACCTAATAACGTTCCTTTCAGAAGTGCTGTAGGCTGCGTAACAGGAGGTTTCTTTCCTTTTGGTGTTGCACTGCATTAAAGTCTATGATGTTGCAAGTCATGGTTCACTTTTTATGGTATTGCATAAACTAAGGGTGCTACCTCAGTGATTATGCAGTGAAAGTAGCGATCATTTGGCTTCAAAAGACCAGCTCTTCTTTATTATGGAGGCTTTTGGCCTCCAACCCCAAAGAAAGTTCTGTTGGGACGATTGATTAGTTTACAACTGATGACTTTTAGATAGGGAAATAGATGCTAAGGTAAAGCTAGACTGGGAGAATATTGCAATAGTCTATTTAGTCTTTTAATATTTTCAGGGGTCTTTGTTAGCAAGCCTATTGTGAGTTTTCCACTGGCAGTATCCATCATCTGAGCTACCCTCTTCCTGATTCCATGGCTTACTCCAAAACAGTCTCCCGAGTGTGAAACTCTCTTCTTAATAAGTACCATCTTTCAAGCTGATCGTGATTGGCATTAGGCCACGTTTGCCTCTCCTGGGCATGTTTCAGTCTCCAGTATTTTGTTTTCATTGGGTTTTACTGCTTTAGCTTTTTCTCACTTTTAAGTTCTCCAACAATTTAAGCTCTCCTGTGATCCTGCCAGCCTTTTTCTACTTAAAACCAAGCTCAATCACTTGGCAGATTTCCCCAAATGCTCAGGTTCTGATAATATCCCCCTGACTCTGAAGCACAACACAGCGAGGGTGACTTTTTCAAGTCCTGTTTTGCATTTCATTCCTTAGAGCCATTTTCTGCTGCAAGCCAATCGCTTCAGGTGGGATGTTCAAAGAGCTCTGTCTAAGCATTGACTCCCCTTGGGGCAGAATGAGGGTAGCAATGAGAACTTTTTTGGAAATCTTGCTTCCGTCCTTCATTCAACTGGAAAAAGCTGCTGGTATTCTGCAGGAGATGGTGAAATGCAATTTAGTCTGTAAGTGTGCAAAGGCTCTAGTGCCCTCCTTTACATACATGCATAGTGAGGATGATTATAGTGACTAGAAAAAGTCCTTATTTACATCTGTTTCAGTGTAGTGAAGTAGGTTGCAATTAATTAGGAAGTTTCTAGTGTGGTAAAAATCATCATATAGGAGGAATGCAAACACATGATTTCCAAAGAGAAATTTAATTCCATACGGGTTGTGCCCTCTCCCTGCTAGGAATTAATTGCAACTTTAAAAGAAGATTTGATTATGTCTGTTTAAAAATAAAAAATAATAATAAAAAAATATCAGCAACAAAGAAACAACCCCTCCTCTTTCTGCCGTGCATAGCCACACTTTCAATACTGAGGAAATTTAAATGATTTTAATTTAAACTTTTCTTTCATTACTTCGCTCAAGTTGAGAGAGTGCTTTGATCAACCTTTCAGTTATATAATTTATTAAAGTAAAGGGAAGAGGATAACCTTCAGATGTCTTCTGTGGTAAAGCACTGATGCTGAAAATGTTAAATGTTTGCAGACTGAGAGCATGCTTGGCTGGGAAGGCCAAAAAAGAATAAACAAAATGTGACATGTTTTATTTTGTTATTTATCCTCTAGTAAAAATACAAAACAAAAGTAAATATAAATCATATCTTATTCAAAACACTGGCATGAGTTGTCTGGAATGCACCTCTTTGTGGTGGTATCCTGCCATACCATATACGATGTCAAAACATATGCAGTTAGCTTTAAGGTTGTCAGTACAACAATTTTGTTAAATCCTTCTAGCTTCTTAGTATATACATTGTAAATCCTGTGAAGGACACTTGTATATCCTTATTGACACATGTCATAGACTTTGCTGTTCTACTGCAGTTCTGTAGATTAGTGACTCTGGTTGTACTTTCCATGGCTTGGTACTTGTTTTCTAAGGTGTTTCATTCAGTTCACTCAATTTTGCTTCTTTCAACTGTGGTATAAATCTGGGCACCTAAATCCATAATTCTGTGGCTGCTGGTGCTGACAGTGTAATTAGGAACAAGAACGTTCAGATTTGAATTCCTAATTCATTGTGGGGGCGCAAATTAAACCAGCTGAAAACATTGTGTGCGAACGATGTATTAGCTGACAGAGCAAGTAAGTGTGAGGAAAATGAGCAGTATGCAACACGATAGTATGGATCTTGGTGAAACCCTTTCTGTGAGCTGCAAAAATAACTCTTGTTGTATAGCTTTCCTTTGAATAGCATGACCTTTCCACCAAAGTCTAACGAATGAACTTGGATGAGAATAACTGGCCTTCTCTCAGGTGCTGCTGAGCATCAGTCAGGGTTACTGAAATGATGCACCCTATGAAACATAAGATTAGAACCTGGCTGTTTTAGAGAGAAAATTAATATGCAAAACTGGAAACACCGAGGTCACTTGGTGAACAGCATATTTTAATGCACAGTACTTGGAATTCAGTGCTAACTTATGCAAATATCAGCCCTGAAAGATGCTGGTGGACTTGCAGCTGAGGTATTTATTGCTCATCATCCTAGTTGTTTGCTTGGTGGGGGAATGTATCTGCAACAGAGTCACTACTAAGAGTTACAGCAATAGCTTACACTGCTACTGTCTTCTGGGACTGAAGCTATTGGGATGGCACGCATCTTAATCATCCATGTGTCAGACCTTTTCATGTAGTTAGGTGACTTCTCTGGCCCACAGATTAGTGTTTGTTTACACCAGTTAGTGATCTAGCCCTCAACAGTAATTTAATTCTGTTCTTTACTAGGTTACCTAGCAGGTTGTGGGGTCCCTTCTGTTGGTAGTGGTCTAAACAGAACAATTTAGGTATACTTAGTCTTGCCTCAGTGTTGAGTGTTTGCCGAGATGATTTAATGCAGTCCTGATCTTATGCTTCTGTGTACTCTAACTTCAAAAGCTGAATCCATGTTAGGTTCCTAATAATGTTTCAAATTTCCGTTTGTACTACATACAAGCAGAGGATAGGTACAGGATGGTGTAACTCTGTGCTAACATTGTCTTTGTTTCCAGAGGGAGAAGATGTAAATCATGTGGTAGTACTATTTACACAATAAAGAGCTGTATACAAAGAGTAAAGCAGTGTTTGAGTGGACAGTGGAAAATGGTAATATTTCATCTGCCAGTTGCAAGAAAGGGGGAAGAAAGTTTATTAAAATGTAGATTAGTCTTAGGCATAAGTATGACTGTGGAAGATCTGTTTTGGGGTCTTATAGGACATGCAGCCAGAACTGCAGGCACAAGATGCAAAGAATTAAGGGCCAGGAGAGATCATGATATGATCTGGCCTACCTGCTTGTATTTGGCAAGACAAAATACTTGACAGAAACAATACACAGGCATTGATTCCCCATTGCTCGTTTTTAGTTGAACCGTACCTTCCCCAAAAAAATCTTGATTTGAAATTATGAAATTTTTTCCAGTTCTTTCTGTAGTTGCTACCATGGTTAATTAATTGCACGGTTCAAAATACAAAACAATACTATCTTATTTTATCTGTGTTTGCTTGGCTTTACTTGCAAGATAGTACTTATAACTTTTAGCATTGGTTCAAAGAAGTCCTTTAGGATTTAGTACTTTTTATGTGAAGATACCAGTATATTCTGCTTTAATAAATTGAACAGATTTAGCCTTTAAAGTCTGCGCGTTTTCTTCAGTCCTTAAAATGTTTCGGTGGCTCTTTCCTGCACTCTCTTAAATTTCCAATTTATTTTAAACATAATCTGCATCTCGGATCTTTATGCAGTATTTTTAATCCTTTGGTTTCAACCAGAAGAAACTTACCTTTTTCCCCTTCTTCCTCTCTAAATCCATCAACCCTTTTTGAATTGGCAAAGTAGTTGTCCTCCTAATCAATTAAACTCACTTACTAATTACGTCTCTGGGAATTTCAAATTTCAATTGCAATTTCTGCCTAAATCTTTCCTTTCCATTAGGTTGTCTTACAGTTTACTCAGCTTCAGGGAGCTGGCCATTTTGAAGCTCAGTGATAGGAGTGTGCCTTGCTTAATTCTTCCTCTAATCTTTTCTTTCTCTGGTGATGCCTACTGCACTTAATTTACATGCATGCCTTGTAACCTTAATGTTCTTCAGGTAGTTTCCAACAGAGATGACCCACGAGAAATGGGATTTTCCATTCATATAATCTCTTCAACAGGACTGTGATGTGAAGATCTATGCTACCAAAATCTTCAGCTTCACCAGCTGTGCTGTTCACCCCATTGCAGGTGAGCAGGAAGTATTTCGTAGACAGGATTTTGGCTTGGTTTTTTTCCTCTTCAACTCTTTCATAGTCCCTGAAGTTCTTCAATGTGTCGTTCCATAATGGAGTCTTTTCCATGTGATGAGGTGCAATGAAAAAAATAATGTCACTAGTAGAGATACACAAGATAAGCAAAGACTCCACGGGATTATGACTTGAATTTGGCACAAAAGGCAAAATTTTCTCCTGTCCTCCCATATTTTTTTCTTCTCAGTTATTGACCGTAATTTGATTTTTGTTCCAGTTTAGGATAATTGACTGCTGCTTCTAGTAAGAACTTTGAGACAGATTGTGGAATAATCTATTTCAGCAAGTTCTCTTCTTTTTAAGATGGAATTTGTCTTAAACCTTATGGGATGTGATTTAATAACTTTCTGAAATTAGTTGTCAGTGATAACTCTATATCCACCTGTATATATCCAGCTACCCTATTCTGTTTGAATATTGCTCATTTCTTATTCTTGTTTCCTGCAGTATATAATTCCTTGGTCTAATGCTATACTGCATGACAGTGTTTCTGTTGGATGATTCTGGATTTGCCAGGTGCCAAAAAATTCAAATAAGCCTCTTGGTTTTGAATTTAGGTAAGGAAAAATAGCTGTTGTAACCATCTTCTGCATACCTTACTCCATAACCTTGTTTCTGTTTAGTGCTTCTAGTTGCTTCTCATCTGAAATGTGTCCAACTGCTTCAGCTTCCAACCTTGTGGAAGGTCCTTCCCCTGTATTCCCTCACTCTCAGCAGCTTTGTCTTTGTAGCCTCTGATTTTACAATATCTTTTAAAAATAGAGGGATTGTGTGTGAGTGAATAGTAAATTCACTGTGAGTTCAGAATATTGGATGTCTGTGGCCGAGGGAGAAACAGGCCAAATGGAACTTAGGTCAAAACAAATAGTACACTTGGAAATTATATTTTCATTCCAGTATTTAAATAAATGGGGGGTGGGGGGGCGGGGAGAAGTAAAAATCAGTTAAGTTGGAAGAAACCAGTTGTTTGATTTTTTGGGTGAACACAACCCAATGCTGGCTGAATTACAAAGGAGAATAGCAAGTTTTTGATTTGTCAAGGAAAGAAAATAGTGGGACAGCTGTGTTTTGGCACTTCCCAGGGTCCATGCTGCTAGTGACATATTGAGAAATTTTGGAAATTATATCAATTTAACTTTAATTCAATCTCTGGAAGCCAGCACTATCTGTATAACACTCATCCCCCACCCCCTTCACTAGTTCAGAGGAAATAAACCTGCCCCTTACTACATCTTAACTTACATTGCATAAAGATCTGATTTGCAAAGGGGTCTTATCACAGTCTCCTTGTGTGCACAGCTTTACGTGTGTAAACACCTGCAAATTAATTTTTTATGCTCTAGTCCTTAAGACTGTTATTTTTATGTGTACTTATCCACCAAGTTTATCTCAGAGAGAAGGGGATGCAGCCCAATATGCAGGCTTGGGGGTGCATCTCTGTCTGAGGTAATCTTGGCTTTGCTCATCTGGATCTCTGAGTCTGGGTCTTGTGATGATGATATGCTGCAACAGAAGAGGCAGTGCAGATCATTAGCTGCCTAAATGTCTAAGGCTGATAGATTTTCTAAATAGCTGTTGCTTGTGTCCTGGTAGTACTTAAAACTAGTGAGTCAGAGAACTCCGCTGGGAGTGGTCCTGACATAAGCGTCTGAAAGAAATTGAGCTAAACTTCCCAAATAAATAGCTGGGGACCCTTCTGAATAACTCCCTTAAAGCACACAGGTGTGAGAGCAGGGAAGTACCTGCACTGTCTTACACCTGGGATAAGGCAGCAGATGTGGAGACACAGTATGTTCTCAATGCTCTCGCTGTGCCCAGTCTGGAGTGAATATAGAAAGTGCGCGGCAGAGAACTGGCGTCTGGACAGGGTTTGGCTGATGATGTATTTGACCTTGGATTTCCAATATGGGAACAGGGATTCCTTTTCTTGATCACATAGGGTAACTGTTCTGACCTTAAGGTCTGATTCTCCACTTGCTGACCTGCGTTTCATGGTGGCAGTAAATTAACTTCAGAGGAATTTAGTCTTGAACCTTGCTCATCCAAATAAAGAAGTTCTGCTATTTTTTAACCATATCCATAAAGTGATACAGATTTTGCTGAGCTGAGCTTGTCTCTAGGCTGGATGCCTAGAGACTATAGAAATGGACCTGTTATTACAAGTATTTATTCCTGTACAAGAAGGGAAATACGTAAGTGTCTTCTCATCTGTTTCATTTGGGTATCAAGCAGTAAAATCACCCTCTCAAATGGTAGTGTGTGGTGTGCTAAAACTGAAATCTGTTCTCTCCTATCCTTTAGAAAAACTGAAATGGTACACTTTGGCAATAAAATCAGTCCTGCTTTCACTTCATGGAGGTGGATAAAAGGGTGTTGGAGCAGGGGTGGGAACAGAGTTCTCCCCTCCCTGCAGAATGCCACAGCTAGAGGACAATAGACCTGTGTTCCTCTGGAGCTAGACAGACCCAGAGACATGGATGCTTCCTAGTTCCTACGAGTATTTTGTGGTGAAGGGGATGTGTGCTTGACAAGAGGCATTGCACAGATAGGGACTCTGGCCCTTGACTACAAGTGGAGAACTTGCCTCTTACCAGACCTCCATGAATGTGGGGTCCTGCTTAGGTCTTGCCTCTCTCCTACTTGGTGACCCAGTACACTGGGCACTCTGTGGTCTGCTGGGCAGTTTCTATTGATGCATGTGTATGCAGTGGCGAAGAATGCAGTTATGGCAGTCAGCTGGAAATATGTAAGATTTGGCGCCAGTGGGAGGAAGCCCAAAGAGGGAATCAGATCAGAGAATCACATGTTGAATGTGTGTGACTGGACAGGTTGGAAGAAGGGCCCTGTTTTGGTTATACCCCTCTGTTTTTAAGACACACTGGGTGCGCACACAAATGTTCATGGAAGTGCATTCCTTCGCAAGTTGTCTGCTCAGCAGCTGGGCTTTGTCCCTGTGCATTGTCAGCCTGCAGTGCTTAGTAGTCTTTCCAGGTAAAAGTCCTGTGTTACAGTAGTGTATTACTTTGAGAGGAGAAGGCATTTGGGGCAAGTTGCGGTGGGGGATGGACGGTCCTCAGCCTGCCCTCTGAGGCTGGTTCCCCCTGTCAGGTGACCGATCGCAGCCTCCTTCCCCCAGACACACACACGGTAGCAATATGACAGTGACTTTCTTAATCTCATATGGGACCAGGATTTTGAGCCTGGCGAGTGTCAATCCCCCATTTCAGGCAGTCTGTTGAAGCGACAAATATGGTGATACCATATGGAGGAACAGAAGATGCCTTCTTTGTGCTTTAGGATTGCTTAGAGCTCTTCAGTGCATGCTTTGCTATGCTGCGTTGACTTGCTGAATCCTCGAATGCTTTCCACAGCCTCTAGTATGGTCAGACGAGGCCTCTCTTGTGTTTTCCTAAGCCTATATACCTTTAAAGCAATGGAAATTGGAGTGAATTGAAGCAAGTTCAGACAAACTGACAGGGAGAGCTTGGTGGGAAGGTAAACTGAGCTAGTTTTGAATGCTTGTACGGTGGATTTCAAGGCTCCCTTATATCGCTGGTCTGGGCCAGGAGAAGTGCAGGTCCCAGCGGGGGGTGCTGCGGCTTGTGGGGCTCAGCTGGGGAGAGGAGGGCCCAGTGCAGGATGTACAAAGGGACAACCCCAGTTAGAAAATAAAAGTACCTCCCTCCATACACGCTTTGGCTAACAGGATAGGAACACTTGAGCTGCACATGCACACACAAACAATATGCTCTAGGGAAAGACCACAAATATGCTAAAAATCATAATCTGATAAACTCAGATGTTTTCAAAATACAAATGTCCTGTCATTGCTTTTCATAACAAAAATGATCGCTTAAGACTTTACCACAGCTTAACTATTCACAATGTAAACATCAACAAAACTGATGATTTTTTCAACACTTAATGTGCCTTTCACTGTGGAAATAAATGTTTTGGCACCCAATCCTTCCTTGTGATTTTGCTAATAGGAACCTACAGTGCAGAATCACCATTTGGTTAGACAGCTGAAGAAAAGCAGATTAGATATGCAGATATGGAGATTCCTTTTTCAGACCATTTTCCATTTCTGAAACTTATTTTGTTATCATCATTTTAATCTTTCCAGTGCAATCAGAAATCTCCTTCCAAACTCCGGAGTCCATCTTCTCTTGAAGAATAAAATAGTTTATGGCTTCTCAACCTTTTTTCCCGCCTGAGACCCAAACCAGCTGCAGGCTTCACTTTGTTTCTCTTCCTTCCTTCCCTCCCAGATTCAAATCCTAGTGTCTTGGATCTTGGGAAGAAAATGCAGCAGGTTTTTTGCTGCGTGGGTTACTCTGGGGGCTGGGTGTAGAGGAGTAAATGGGAATTGGGTCTCTGTGCCTGCCTCTACTGTGTGTGCAACCAAAAGCAGCTGTTATGGAGCGCTCAGCTGGATTAATGGGGCTAATTTGGTACACACCTGGTGAACCACCTCTTACTCCTGCTTTGTCCTGGTGCTGGCAAGATTTGAGTTACTTTCTTAGCCAGTTCTACACAATGTAGGATCCCTCTCCTGCAGACTGTTTCTGGATACATTTTGGTATTTAAGATGCACTGATCTTAGTAATTTATGCTATTGTTCCCATATATGTATCATTTTTCTATGGCTTCAGGTTTCTACTGCCATTCAGATCGTATTAAACATGGTTTTTCCTTTTTAAGTACTAACATCTAGGATTAATTTAATCCCACATTTTTTCCTGGATAACTTAAAGTTTTGGATGAATCACTCCCCCAAAAATAAGAACATGTCCAAACCTCAGCCTAAACATCGAATTGAACCAGAATTCAATAGGTTTGGATGAAAGCCTGCTCTTGGGCCCCCCTCAAAGTATACAGTGATTCAATGTGGAATCTGTCTTAACAAGTCTGACAGCCTTGCTGCACTGCCTACTACCTTCAGATCTTCTGTGTTTGGGAGTTTCTTCTGCATGATCTGTGTCTGAAGCATCTCAAACTCAGACAAGCAAAAGGCCTGAGATTTAGACAGAATTAGTTAGAGAATGGAAAAGGGATTATTACTGAAACCTGATGTTTCCAATTTGTAACTTGTTTTTCTTGCAGGTAAGACTTCTTGGTACTGTTCTTAACAAAGGGAAACATTTCCAAAGAATTTTGCACCTTACACTCCAGCTCTTTTAACTGAAAAAGAGTTGAAAGCAGTCAGAGCTTCTGAAAACCTGGAAGGCACCAGATAAAGTCAGCAACCGAGAGTGACATGTATTCAGTTGCAAGACTCATCCACAAAAGGAAGGAAATTTTAATTCTCCAAAGCTGAACTAGGGCATCACGTGACCAATGCTCTTCTGATTCCCAGTTTCATGGAAATTCCCTGAATTTTCTCTCAGCTTGAAACCTGACTGCTCTCTTATGTATGTACAGGAAAGTAATCCTCAATTCCTTCTTCATTGTCCTTCTACCGATTTGTCTTACCCTTTCCTCCAGTACAGAAAACGTGCTCTAGTTCACTTTTTGAAGAGAGATCTGAGGAACCAAAAGCAGTTCTATGTCACATATAAAACTGTACTATTGTAAGCAATATATGCATTATTCAGCTATAAATCAGCAGAAAAGCTTACACTTTCATTACACTAAAGCAGAAGCATCTGCAATGTCACCTAATAAGGATGAAGAGAGCACACTGGAACTCACAGGAGTTATTAAAGGTGGAAGAGAGAGAGAAGTAAGGGTTGGAAAGGCATTTGCAGTTTCAGTGAAAGGGAGATAATTCTTTTACTATAACCTGAACTATAATTTTATAGAGAAAGGAAAATTTAATTCATCCGGGGATAGGAAGAGAAAGATGGTAAAGAAAACAAACGTTAGAGGGAGGAAGAGGCAAACCTTCAAATTGCTCAGAAGTTATCTGAGTTGAACTACATTTTGTAACCCATGACCAAGAGTGATGTTTTAGTTACCTTGTAAACATCTGAATTTTTCTTTGGTGCTCCAGTAACGGTAGAAATTCCTGTACTTCCTTTTGTTGAAATTGGAACAGGTTCATCGTATGGCTCCTGTCTTTCTTCTTCTGGACTGTTTCTGTTCTCACTAAGGGTTTCTGTTTCTCCTGCTTTTCACAAACTTTGCAGTCTCTGCTTCCAAGATATGTGTATCTTTTTCACCTCACTTCTTGATGGGAATCCTCTGTCTCTGCCTTTCATGTCTCCTGCTTCCCACTATGGAAGATGTACTTTATTCCCCTTCTTCTTCCCACCCCTTAAGATAGACTGTTATGTATCACTTACCCTATCCTGACAGGCAGGTTGCAACCCTTACAAAGGTCAGACCTAGGGGTGAGGTTTGTGTCCATCCCTTCGTCTACGGTGAGATCTGAGAAGCTCGTGGCTGTGCTGCCTTCTGAACTTCAGTGCAGCGAGCTGACATAGTAAAACAGTGGGGCAAAGGAAGGGAGGTCTAACAGAGGTAAGTAATCTGTTCTCCTGACGCAAGGCGCAAGCAGGGTAAAGTTAAGGAAGGCTGAGCCGTGATCCTTGTGTGCAATAGTGTTCTGCAGCTCATTGTCTCTCTTTTGGTTTGGTTCATGACAATTTTTATCAAATCCGTGTCTGTTTAGATATTTATGTCCCTGTGCATATGTTGTGATGAAATATACTGTTTTAATCAGGAGTTTCGTTTTGAGTTGTTGAATGCAGTGTCCTTGCCCTTAACCAAAATAAAAACCAGACTCAGTGCATACATACAGTGCAGGGAGGAAAATGAATATAACCTTATGATAATATTTCATCTAACATAGTTGAAGCCAGTGGTACTCACTAGCATTGGGCTGTGGGCCAAAATTCAGCCCCAGAGCACTTCCGGGGGTTGCATAGAGTTGTCCTCTTGGCTTCCCTCCTCCTCCCTCCTCCTCTTCCCCTCTGCTCCAGTGTCTGAACTAAGCAGTTTGGCAGACAGGAGAATTAACTCTTGTAAGGGTGGGGAAGAATGTGGAGGTACCTGCTCCAGCAAGGCTGGGGTCTTCCAGGCTGCATATTATTATTGTTGGTATTAATAATAATTATTTTTAAGTTTAACATTTGGGAAAGCCTGGGTACAAGTGTAGGTTAGTGTTGCACAGTGTTTTGGAAACAGGGGAAGA
This sequence comes from Burhinus oedicnemus, assembly GCA_008921705.1. Taxonomy (NCBI): domain Eukaryota; kingdom Metazoa; phylum Chordata; class Aves; order Charadriiformes; family Burhinidae; genus Burhinus; species Burhinus oedicnemus. The sequence goes on from VFFE01009043.1 coordinate 816,817, forward strand.
ATGTAGTCTTTGGCAATGATAGCTCTGCAGTAAAGCAAAGGTGCAGGAACACCAGCACCTGCTCTTACGATCACTGCCGCCTTTACCACTTTCAAAGCACTACCGATTTCACTTTGCCAAGGCATGAGTCTGTTCCTGTGCAAGAAGCTGATTTTCATATAGTGTTCGTAGTTTTGTAATGCCTTTCATTGCAGGATCTCAAATCCCTGCTCTCTGAAAAAGAGAGGGGGAGCCCTCATAACAAGTCTTGGGAAGCACTAAGGTGGCCAACAGCACCCTGGCTTGTATCAGAAACAGCGTGGCCAGCAGGACTAGGCAAGTGATTGTCCCCCTGTACTCAGCACTGGTGAGGCCCCACCTCGAACACTGCATTCAGTTTTGGTCCCCTCACTACAAGAAAGACATTGAGGTGCTGGAGCATGTCCAAAGAAGGGCAACAAAGCTGGTGAGGGGTCTAGAGCACAAGTCTTCTGAGGAGCAGCTGAGGAAACTGGGGTTGTTTAGCCTGGAGAAAAGGAGGCTGAGGGGAGACCTTATCTCTCTCTACAACTACCTGAAAGGAGGTTGCAGAGGGTGGGGGTTGGTCTCTTCTCCCAAGTAACAAGTGATGGGATGAGAGGAAATGGCCTCAAGTTGGCCCAGGGGAGGTTTAGGTTGGATATTAGGAAAAAATTCTTCATTGAAAGGGTTGTCAAGCATTGGAGGCGGCTGCGCAGGGAAGTCATTGAGTCACCATCCCTGGAGGTATTTAAAAGATGTGTGGATATGGTGCTTAGGGACATGGTTTAGTGGTGGACTTGGCAGTGTTAGATTAACAGTTGGACTTGATGATCTTAAGGGTCTTTCCCAATCTAAATGATTCTATGATTCTGTAAGTACCTCTGGGGAAGGAAAATGGGCGTGCCTACTCCAGAATTTCTAAGCTTCAGTGCATGTTTTTGTTCTGGTGTCTGAACGTAATGTTGGGGCACTGGACCCTAGTTCTGCTGATCTCTTCAGTGTAAATACAATGTATTTCTTTTCTTATTCTGTCCCCTCAATCCTTCCCATCCTCTCCCTATTTGATACCTTGTCTTTTTTTCCCCACATTATTCTGTTGTCTTTTTTTACTCTTCGTCTGTTTTCCTTTCACCAAGTTCAAGCTCCCCCCGTTGTTATTCAACTTCCACTTTATTTCTCTTCACCATGTAAGTTTTTTTTATTGCTTACAGCATCTCCCAACCCAGTCTGCTGTCTTTGTTTTCAGCCGGAAAGCTTTGCACTCTGCTGGGAGGATGCACCAGGCTTGCTCTATTTGGCAAACTGGAAAGAGATTTATGTAGTAATTTCTAGGTGGCGGGTCACTGCCCTTCCACTGCGAGCTTTGGCTCTGTGAGAAGTGCTGCGCTGCCTGCTGCATGGCATGTCTCCACTCCTCGCCAGATCACAGGGACTGTGTCTTGAAAGCGCTGGGCAGAGAGTGGAAGATGCTGGCTACAGTCCCCGAGAGCTGCAGCCAGCACTTTGCGTAGGGGGATTGTTTTTCAGTCATTCAGTATTTTCAGAATTTCTGGATTGTGAACTGCGCTGGGGAGGAACTGTGTTTCCTTCTGCTGGCCCATCAGGATGCGGCTAAAGCTTCAGCTGGGGCTTTGGTCCTGCTGCAAAACAGCATCTTTAGTGAGAAAGGCTCAAACAGCTGGGCTCCTGAAAATTTTGAAAAGCACCGATTTTTTTGAGGGTGGCGGTGGTCATCTATGTGCGGAGTAGTTCAGCAAATGAGAAGGACACCCCTGCTGCCACTTTAGAGGCCCTATATGTGTGTTTGGGGGTGTGTGGGGGAAGCAAGACCTTGAAACAGGCATAAAACCGCTGGGAAGGAAAGTGTCTGCGTGACAGCTTGTGCACGATAGCAGGGTGTCTTGCGCTGCGGTGCAGCTTTAGGCTGTGAGGTGGCTTTGACTCAGCCAAGCGCCGGTTGCCCGGAGTGCTGGTGATTGGTTTGGAGGTTTTGCACTAATAAGTTACAGTCCTGCAGTCGCATCTCCATCCTCTCATTCCAGAATGGCATGCTGTTATACCGGTGGAATTACTGCGCACTCCAGACTTTAAAGCCATAAATTGCTAATGTCAGACTGTTCCGATGAGCAGCTTTTTGATATCCTTTACATGTTAAAAAGTACTCAGGCCTGTTGACAAAGCTAAGAAATGGTGTCAAAAATAATTTTAAAACCTTTTGACCCGTAAGGTTTAAGAGAATTAGGCACAGATTCTTTGCTTTAAGCCTCTTGGTGACAAGAAATATGGTCCTATGCCAGCCAGTTTGATTGACAGTGGCGTTTGTAGTTTCAGCTGCTAATACAGTATGCTCCTTGTATACTCCTAGTGTGTAAATATAGAAGACTATTTGTCACCTGGGTTGATGGATTACGCATAAGTGAGACAATGTGGTTAAGAGTCTAAAGCATAAATGAAAAATCATAAACTTTACATAACTCATAAAGCAACGCTTAATACTCATAATGAAGTATCCTTATTTCAATCAAGGGAAACTGTCAGACTTTCAAATAAGCAAAGATTATGCAGCTACCATGGTGGCTTTTTTTTTTATAGCTACATGCTACTAACCTGCATCATTGGATTTTTGACAACCATAATAAAATGTATTGGAAAATTGATTAGTTTTAAGAGACTGCTCATAGCCAGCTGCTTTTATTTGTAAATGTCATGTATTCAGTCTTTGTAGGCTGCCTCCCTTCAAGTAGAATTCTTGGCTGAATATGAACCTTTGCTTAGGTACAAAAGCACTCTCATTTCACACTCTTCAATTAGTTTTCAGCATTTTTATGTGTACTTGCATAAGTTTATTTTTCCTGAAAGCTTTCCCACCACAAATAGTCAGCTATTTACTCATTTTCCACTATGCCCTAATTACAAATTATTTGTACTCTTGAGATGTTGTAAATTTGTAATAATACAGAGATGGCTTTGTAAATGATATTTTCAGAAAATTCCAGCTTTTTTCAAGAAAAAGGTCATGGTTAAGTTATTGATTTTTGGATAGAGAAAAGAGAATTTGCCATGAAAAGTGCGTTATCACCTCTTGAAATATGCAGTAAAATTGGCATTTTCAGCATGCTACTCTTATCTTTATTTGCTGATAGAGAGAATATCCAGATTTTTTTTTTAGCTTTAAGGGGAAGGATATGGTTAGGTTCATATTACTCAGCATTTAATAAGTACGAACTACAAGGGAAAAGGGACATAGCCTACTACTATAACATTTAAAAGATTTTGTTTAAGGAAAGCACTTTTCATAATCTAAATGAATCTGACTTTTAATAGCATTAAAATCTGACTCCTGAAGTCATTTTCCCGACCAAACTATCGTGTTGACCTGTGGGTGTTCTGTATGAGCAAGAGGGGCAGGATTCACCCCTAAGGTGGAATGCTGTTTCTGAGCGACTTTGAAGCAGTTTGCTTCGTGAGGCCACATCCTGCTTATTCTCTGCATGCTGAGTCCCAGCAGATGTCAATGGCAATTTCATGCATGTTTTGAGAGGAGGTTGTAGCCCTTCAGTATTATTTTGCTTTACAGAAATACTATATCAGAGTGTTTGCTTTGTGATTAAATTCTACTTTTTTTTTTTTTTTTTTTATAACGTGATGAGCTGTGTGTGGCTGACTGCTGGTATTTAACAAAAAAAGCCTAGACTCAGAAGTTGCTGAAGTAGATATGATCACAGATACCGGCATGATTAAGAAGATTTTATTTGGTTTCAACAATGAGGGATTCAATTACGTGCATTTTATTATTTGTTCTGTTAGCTCATTTATTTGCTTTGTGAGTGTAGAATTCAACTTCTGGACCAAAATCTGCTCACAGCTGAAATGAGATATATTCTCAGATGAAATGTTTTAAAATGTTAGTTATCTTCAATGGATTATTTTAACTAGCTACAATAGCTTCTTTGATATGTTTGAGTGTCTGTTGTACTCTAGACTGGAGTGTCCGATTGCCGCATTACTTGCATGTCAGTTTGTGCATTTCTCACCTGTTCAGTGAAATGCTAGAAAGTCATTTGCAAACATGGGTTAGAAGACAAAGGTTACATTCACTGCATAGTTTCTTGATACCATGCACCTATAGTTTGAGAATATACAACATTTATTAAATACACTGACACAGAAAAAAATCTGCAGAATGTTGCTATAATAAGACTAGACCATAAATAATAATAAAAGATTTTTTGAAGTGAAGACAGCTAGCCTGTGTTTATTTTGGTGTGGATGTTACTTCTCAGTTTTTAGCAGACTTTCTTGCTTCTATGCCCCAAGGAGTTGGGTTTATGGCTAGATGCTATAGACCAGACCTATTTATGTTCTGTGGATAAAATCACTTAAGTAAAAAGAGAAATAAACTGCACCATTATAGTTTTGTAGAGGAGCAACTGTCCTTAACTTTTTGCTATGCTGTTCTTTGAACTTGATGAGGTTATTCAAAGACTTGGAGGCTGAGAAGAGGTTATTTAAATAAGGTTCCATGAGCTCCTAGCTGTTACAGGTCATTAAATTTTGCCCCTTCGCTGTATGTATATTGAGCTCCATACCTTTTCAGGTTGCCTAATTTAGTTGAGGAGGAAAAAAAAAAAGTTACCTAGTCTGTGTGGAAAGATGCCAAGGGATAACTGTGCCATTGGTTGAGTACCAGTCCTGTTGAAAGAAATTGTGACTTTGCTCTCACTTCGATTTGTTTGCCTTCAGCATCCGGTTGTGGATTTCTATCATACTTTTCAGTGAATTGGTTAATTTTGGATCCTTAATACCTTTCCAGAGTGGAAAAAGAAGGCTCATGGTCACTCACCCCATTGTTTATTCTTGGGGAATCTGCACCATTGGTGTTCTTCCCCAGTATGTATGATATTTTAAGATCAGTTTTGCCAAACTTGCAAAGGCAAGTTCACCTCCCCACACATGTAAAACAAGAACCCACCAGTTCGTGTTTCTGCAGGCTGGCATTTAAGAGCATACGTCAAGTTGCCTGTCCATTATAGCTCCCTCCAGCAACCTCAAAGGCGATGAGAGCAGCAGCTGCACTTCGACACTTCTCTGTTGTTGCTCCATCCCCCCTTTTATAGTAGTTATCATCTGTTTTATTTTTTTCCTAAGCAAAAACTTCTCTGACACAGAGAAAGACCTAAAGACATTTCTTTTTTCTCAGAAACAGAAATAAAAAAATTCACTATGCTTCTGCTTTTTGCACATCTGCTGGTAGGATGTAAAGATCAGTACAACGTATCCTTTGAAATGACATTAAAATGTTATACCTAGAGCAGCTGCAAAGTGTAATTGCCTTCTGCAGTGTAACTTTTTCAAGTTCAAAACCCACAGATGAGGATACAAGGCTGCTTATGAGCAAGCAATATCTCAAAATAAAGTAGCAAACTGGAATTCTTGTTTTGCGTGGCAAACGAACAGAAACCATAATAGTTGATGTCCATGTTTGTCATCCAGTTTATGGCTTTTCATTTTTTCAATTAGAATTTAAAAATGCCAACAAACAGAAGCAGATGTGGAGTTAACCATTTAAGGCTTTCCAAGTCTTGCCAAATTCTGGGGTGATTCTGTGAGGAAGACTGCACCTTTAACTTTTGTATTTTGGGGGTTGAGATTTATACTAAGAGAAAAGCTGGGGAGGCAACTTGACTGACAAAAGTGGACTGGTGTGCCAGGGCTTGATTTTTCCATTCTGGAAAAACCGATGTAATGCTGGAATCATGTCAATGTTGCAGCAACTTTTATTTTGAGGCACAATACTCTGTTTACACTGAAAGACTGAGGGATACAGTTTTTTTCCCCCACAGCTCTTGCTACTTGGGATATTTGTGATATGCTTTAGATCATGTAAATTCCTGAAATGGATTGAATAATAGGTAATAGATAGACTTGATTTGATTTCGTTGTTGTTGCTGAAGTCAGTGTGGTTTGGTGAATTAGAGAAAGGTCAGGCATCTGTCTAAGGAAACAGTTTCTGAAGTAAAGGGGGAATGAATAGAAATAGGAAGTCATTAACTTCTGATGTTGCATAGTTACATCAAGACCTCAAGGTACGTCAAAACCAACATTGTGTACTAATGTATCAGAATGCAAATGTCAGTCTGTCAAGCTGAGGGGATTTTTGTATTTCTTCATCACTTGGCCACATAATAAAGTGGTTTTCTAGCTTTCAAAGGTTCAGTACTGCTGATCCCAAGTACTGGATTATCCTGGGCAGAATTATTGAAATAATATACCTTTAAGAGAGAATAATGAAATTCATGGAGAAATGAACCAACTCTCATGCTACAGATGGGGTGAATGTTGTACTTCATGTTTAGTAGCTGAAAACAAAAGCATCCCTTGTTTCCCATGTGCAAAATCTGCCCTAAGTCTATTATAATGTAGGGAATCTGTCCACGTGCTCATTAGCAATCCCTGCTGACAACTATGATGCTGCAGTATCATCAGTATAATCCCTTGATATTTGGCAGAATAGGGTTAAATATTTCCTGTAAATCGCCGTTTACTCTTTATGTTTCCCGTTTGGATGGGACCAACTTGGAACTGAACTCTGAGGAAATCAGCCACGTCTGAAGGAAGGACAGGAAATCTCCAAAGAGAACACACAGAAATAGGTGTGAATTAGGTGTATGTTCCCAGCCAGCTGAGCAGGAAAGCAAACGGATCAGGACTTGCCGAGGATGAGGAAAACTGGCTGCACAAAAGGGAGAGAAGGTACAATTCAAAGAGAAGGTGGGCTGCAGGAACAGAAATCTGGCTGCCCATCTACGTTCTACTTTTGTGATGGGTAAAGTAACAAGTTACTTTTTTAAATGTCAAACTTTGCAATGTACTGTTCTGTGTCCTTAATAATCATTTATCTAGGGAACAAGTAGGGTTGAAAATCTGTGAAAAGGTATGCTTATACCAACTCATAATCAAATATACATGAGTATAAGGGTACTAGTCCCATCTTGCCAAGAACCCCACTGGCAACTTTTGCAGGCAAAGTCTTTCTATAGGGGCCAGTGGGAGGAAAGCTGCTGAGGCCTAAACCATCTCAGGGACTTGTGAACACACGCGCCCGGAGAGCAACTCTCCAGCACAACAGCCTGCGTGCTGTCCTGAGTAGGAAAACTCTGTATGGGCTGTGAATTGACATATTATTCTATGGAAACCCTGATTTTAAGCTGGCTGCAGATGGCAAAGTAAGTGACATCATCATACCACAAAGAAAATAAATGCTTGTTACTTATTTCTGTTACATGGTAAGTGCATTTCTTTCCTTCACTTCTGCATAGAGTTTATTATATAATTGCATTCTTCAAGGAAGTAAAAATAATTAGCAAGCATTGGGGAAGATAAAAAAAATTGACTGTTCTTGTTTCTGATAGGAAAAAATAAATGCAGAATATGTTCGTTGTTGATCATTAATGTTTTCTTGCTAAGAGCTCTTTTACCAGTTAGCTTTTATCTGGGCAATGGTTACAAAACTTAATGCAGTAACTTGTTAAAATATATCAAATTAAAAAAAGTCCTTCTTCCTGCTATGTTTAAAACCTTACTTGGTCTAGGACAACTGTGAGCGCTGTGCCACATGGAGGACATGGCACTTTTGAAAGGAAGATATTTCCTCATTATGTTAATAATTTTTCCATTTAGAACATCCAGCTACTCTTAAGCTTCTAACAGCAAAGTAAAAGAATACCTTGCACCCACCAACTAATTTTAGCTAACACAAACCAAACATTTCCCTCTTCAACCAAATGACCTTGTGGCTGCCTAGAAGTGGTTACATGAAATAGCACAGAGGCTGCTCGGAGGTGTTGATCCTGGCAGGGGGTGATTTCACGGGCCTCTGCTGATGTCCCGAGGCAGGTGATGCGTCTCACGGAGCCAGAAGCCGGGCAGTCAAGGAGATCATCTAGGCCATGAACTTGAACTATCCTGATGGAAACAGAGGGAGCTCCCCAAAGCAAGAGGTGGTTTGAAATGAACTTTTGGCTGTAAAGCTGTCCCCAATCTAGATCAACCTGCTTACTTTGTTCATAATGTTGAAGTGGGGGATGATTATAAATTACGCAGATTTTAGAGCAGGATGGGGAAGGTGTGCTTCACAGCCTGGGAAACACCAGCAATGCAGACTGGTGAGCTTTAAATTTAAAATTACTCACCCTTGCTCACTGCTGAATTTACTCAGCTCTTTTCCAGTGCAAGGATGAGAGCGAGCAGTGTTAGACAAGCAGCTCCTCAGCGCTCCTGTAGCTGCTGAGCCATGTGTGCAGGTGCCACCTGTGTGGAGCTCTAGCAGCTGCTGCTGGTCCTTCCACTATGCAGTGGCAATGCAGAGCTGCCTTTGGGGTGCCCCAGGTGAGGGGAGCAAATACCTGACAGCCAATTTCAGCTGGTTTGAACCTATTCCGCAGGGGGAGAGTGGGAGGGAGGAAGGAGAAGCTTTTCCCCATGAAACTGCTTGACATAAATGTTTGTGTGTATCCTGTTTTAATGATCGGTGAACAATACCTTCACATTCCTACCATTGACTTGGCTGCAATTCTTTTAAAGTAGCAGTGCTCCCTCTCTCAAAAAACCCAACCAAACAAAAAAACCCGCTTAAACCGAAAACCAACAGCAAAACAAAACCGCCTATTAGTATTGATAATCTTACATACATGTCTTAATGCAGAAGTTGTTTCTGGATAATTTGTTTATTACTGAGATTCTGAGGTTCGTAATTCTGGAGGGCAGAAGGGACTGTTAATTACATACGCTGCATAAGATAAGACAGTGCATTTCCCTGATGGCTCTTGCAGCTGGTTCAGTAACTTGTGACTGAATTATCTGAGTGTCGTTTTTGAATGCATGAAAAGAATCTCCTTTTATTGATCAGAGGAGGAATGACTACTGTAGTTGTATGTTCTAGTGCAAAGCAGCACCTGATGGGGAATAACAGCCAGCTAAATAGTAAATGGATGCAAGAAAGAGAGAAGAGGAGGATCTCTGGGACCTTGAACTTCTGCCAAAGCTAGTCTTGCAATGGGGATGAACACCACATATGTGGGCAGTGGAAAACCCCTGATATAAACCTTTTCCTCAGCATATATTGAGAAAAGGAATATTTTATGTCTTCCTGGAGCTGGGGTAGTGTAACTGAGGGTATGATAGAAGATTTGGAAGGCCAGGGCGAAGTTGCTTTGGCAGAGCTGTTATAGGAAAATGTGCAAATATCTATTGTTAATCCTGTTACTGAAGGATGCCATTGCATTGGCTGGAAGAAGCATTAAACATATTCCTCGCACGGCTCTGCCAGTGGATCTCCTTCCCACTCTAAAAACTTTAGAATATTATGATCTCATTCTTCTGCTTGTATTTATGTGTGATGGACAGGGCTGCTAACGCTACCTATGCTTAAGGTTGCTTAACGCTTTCAGCCAGAAGGTCATGTTTTTAACTGTCTGTGTTAACTCTGCCAAAGCTTAAATAGTTTAGGCTGAGATTTTCCAGATGGGTATCTTCATTGAGGAGAGGTGTGGGGAGGGGAAATTTCAGCCAAGCTTAAACCAGTGTACTTCTCAGAATGAGCTGACAGAAAGCGACATTGGTTTGTTCATGTTACAAAGGGAAAATGTCCTGCATCTTGCTTCACTGGGGGGAGGGGGGGGGGAAGCAACCTCACAGTCTTTGCTTTTCCACTTGAAATTTGGCAGGCAGCATTTGATCTTACTTGAGGAGGAGAAGAGAGGAGAAATAAATGATAAAGAAAGGCTGCACCTTAGAATAGAGATAAGCTTTGTAATGCCTATGTCTGATAAGACTAATTAATTTACGCAGAAAACTTTAACTCTGGTGTTTTCCTGCATCTTTGATTCTTGACTTTGTAAGCTTAGCGTCATTTAAATGTGTTTAAAATGTGATTCATAAGTTGTTTTTTTTTCTTTTTTAACAAAGTGATCTAAGCAAAGCTCCATCAAGGGATTTCATTTTGGCACCTATGTTTTCCACCTTCTCTGCCAAAGTCTTCAGATCCCCTACTCTTCCACTGGAGTAAACGAAGCAATGGATAGTGGGTGTCATTGTGCATGGGAATCTCGGCAGAGCCAGATCACGTACACTTTGCAAGTGGGTATTATAGCTCCTCCTCAGAACAACAGGGCTGCTGAGACGCAGATCTCTTAGGCTTTAACCCAAGCTCTGGTTGGATTGTTGACTTAGTTCTGTTCTCTTAGTGACTTGTTGACTTTTTCCTCGTTTCCTTCCTTTTCTGAACTACCATGCTTCAATATTCTTCAGTCTGTTATCTTTCCAAAAGAACTTCTGGGTAAAAACCACCATAGAAGGAAGCTTCAAGAAAGCCTGGAGTCAGGATTACTTCCTCGCTCACAGCACGTTAATGTGACTAACCTTCATGTTTTTGGGCCTCCTTTTCTTCAGGTATATAAGGAAAAACCTAATGATGGTTGAGCAAAATGATTACTTTTGCAATGTTTGAGCTCTGGTAGTGGAGATGAAGCAGAAGGTTGGGTGTATGTGTAAGAGGATGTATCCGGGAAACCAAAGGAGGGCCACAGGTGAAGGTCTCTGTGTTCCTAGAGAAAAGGATTACTTATCCTAGCAAGGGAATTTCTCAGCTGAACTACAACTCATACTGCTGCACTGTTCTTTGCACTAGTGAATATCTGAGGATAGCTACTCTCCCATGTCAAGAAATACTGTTTTGTCTTCTATAATAGTGATAATTTTAAGATCTTTACTCTCCAGTAACAGAGGCTTTAGACCTGGTAAGGTGACAAGAAAAGCATAGTGAGAAGACAAGGCAGCAGTTTTCATTTTTGACTAAACTATCAGGAGTCTTATAAAAATGGGTTGTTATCTTGGGTCTTATTTTCTGAATATTATTTTTGGAAGTACAGTCTGGTTGTTTCACTTCTTAAAGACTGATGGAGAATGCACAGCAGTCTGCAGGCTTATCAGTTTGATCTAGAGTTTTTGCCAAAGAGTATGCTGGAAGTATTCTTGATTTCTGTCCCCTCTTTTTTCTTCTTCTCCCCCTCCCCAAGTGTCTGGACTGTAGAGACTGGAAAGTGAGTAGAATTGCAAGAGGAATGAACTTATCCCATTAATTTTTTTAATACAGTTATGCAGAACAGTTTTTGAACAAATCACTCAACAATAGTTCGCTATTTTTACTGGAAGATATTTAGCTGGAAAATACAATGAGGTGAGGAAAAGTGCTTTATTCCTCACGTACATGTGTGTATGTATGTATATTTAAACTCTGATTCTGGCTGTCTTAATTGCTCTCTTAAAAAGAAATTGAGTCTGCTTCAGAGCTTTTCAACTACTTAATCTAACTTTTACTTAAGTCCGAACTGTAAGCAGTTTGGGGCAAAGACTATATTGCTGCTGTTTGTCCGTCCAACGTCTGGTAAAGCATAAATGAAAAATTGCTCTAATAAAAAGAAATCTGGAGTGCTAGTTTATTTACCCTGTGAGAAAGAGGTAAATTTATCATTTAATCCTGGTTATCAAAGGGTTGTAGCTTCAGTGCCTATTTGAATTTCCTTTCATTTTTCATGAATTCTATCTCGCTGGCCATGTCTGGAGTGGGGAGTTGGACCAGATGACCTCCAGAGGCCCCTTCCAGCCTGATTTATTCTACGGTTCTTCACTTCCATCTACTAACAACAAAACTCAGGCTTCAAACCTTTAGCTTAAGAATTCCTTATTTAGTATAATCACATACAGGTCAGCATCTCTTCCTTTTGGGTTTCTAATTACTTTAATTGATGTGAATGTATCAACTGTAGACATAAAAATATATAGGTAACATAGTGAAAAAGTTTCTTGCGGTTCCCAATGTTTGACTGTACTGTTAGTCTCCTCCTTGACACTACAGAGGAAAGGGTGCTGCATTGTTCAAAGGACCCTGACTTTCTCTACTCGGACCTCTGGAAAACCCCACAGAAAACGGGGAAAGCTATAGCTGTAGAGGTTGTAGGAGGGTCCTCAAGACTTTTTTTGCAAATATGGGGGCAAAACTGTTAAACTAAACCTGTCATTTTGCAGTCCAAGGTGAATTCACAGCTGTCATCCAGGGCAAGTTATGGGCTGCGAATGATTACTTGCTGCTCATGTCAAACAATTTTCTACTGAGATTCTTGGCCTTGCTGGCTATGATTGCAGCCTTAGTAGAATGGGAAGCAAATCAAACAGAGAGATCAAGTTAGGCTAGTCTATTTTCATCAAGATATTTGATACAGAGTGCTAGAATGAAGATTATTAATATTTTAAAGAAAAATAAATTGGGTAATTTACATATATTAATAGTATCTATTACAAGGGTATTTGATATATTTTTTATATATGGTAGATTAACTCCACATCCTGGTACGACTCAAGTAGAAAGGTAGGAAGATATTTCCAGGCTCATACTGGGGGCTGGCCTGTGACCTAGAAGGCTAAGACAGGGAGAACAGTCTGGGGCTGGAGCATCCCAGGCTTATCCTTACCTTCCTCCACTCCCCCCCACCCCCCCCACCCCCGACC
>VFFE01009043.1:829400-869485 GCA_008921705.1 Burhinus oedicnemus
CCCCCGACCTCTCCCCTCCACCCCTTGAATAAGATAGCTCTCTGTTAGCTGCTTTTAATTTTACAGAAAGATCATTAGAAATAGCTGAATTGTGATAATAGCTGTTATCACTGGGTAACTGGGTTCAGTGAGACTTTCTGTGGGATTCTCTGAGCCCGAGAAGACTATCATTGTTTGTCCTGATCCCACTCAAATGTTTTGTAATGAAATATGTGGGTTTTGGCCTTCATTCAACAAAGCACTTTGCTTAACCTGAAGTAAGCTAACATCACCTGGAATCAATTGTGTTGCTTATATGTGTGAAATAAAGCACATCTTGTTGAGTCATGACAGGCTCTGTTCTTACTGAGGAAATACTGTAGAGCAGAATTGATAGTTGATTTCTTCCCCTCCTCCTGCTAAAACTGTTACTTGCCAAAAGAGCTGGTAGAAGGTCATGTTCTTTATCTTGTGTGTCCATCTGTTTGATAACTGTCATTTGGGAAGTGGTTTGGGGGCACTATTGACTTCTCTGTACCTGTTTGCTACTGTCTTTCAGTTTTAAGCTCTTTGGGGGCAGTACTGTCTTTGGAGGCATGTCTGTGCATACAGTGGCAATCTCCAGGGGCATACAGCCTTGATTTGGGCTCATTGATGCAATTTTATTATTCTAGGAATAAGATAAGACCCTGTTCTGTGCACAAGGTTGCTTTCAGGCTGCATCTTCTTTCTGCCTCCATTTTTTGCATGTATGTAGCCTTCTCCTGTGTCTTGAAGGGAGTACTGGGGGTAGATATGCACTTGGGAAGGAGTTTGGCTGCAAAGGGGTCAGTTCTCATTAGCTCTGGTTCAGTGTGCTCAGAGTGGGGCATAGAAGGGCACTTTCATATATGAACATACCTCCAAACACCTATCAAGAGCCATTCATAGTCTACCCCTGCTACAGACTGAGGCCGGTGAGAAATTTCTAAAACACGGATGTTGTTCCTGCCAAATTGTGCAATTTTTCTGTGTGCATTCTGGTGCGAGAGCTAACAATAGATTAAATCTTTTTTATTGTTATTCCTGCAATTTGATTGCAAGTACATTTGTAGAGCCAGTTGGTGTATGTCACAAAATCTGATTGATTGAATAGTTAATCCTTGAAAGCTTTCCTTTGAAATATTGCCAAGGTCAACAAGGGATAGTGCCCATGTATACATCTCATGGAAATTACCTATTGTGCCTTTTTTATCTCCCCCCATATAGCTGCAAATGTGCATAACATTCTGGTCTTCTCATGCAATGCCTTCTTTCCCCAAAATACTGGTTTTAGTGATCCATGTTCTGCTTTGTGCTGGTGGAATAGAAAAAATGCTTAACTTCAAAGAGGATGAGCAGTAAATTAGAGTATTCCTTGTAAATTATTTTTTTTTCAATTCAGAACTGTTTGTGGACCCCGGTTATTTTATGGGAAAGAAATACTGTGAACATTTTGGGGAAATCGCTTATTTCCACATTTCCTGTGAGGTTTGTTATTGTTTCTTGAACGTAAGTTGTCATTTACGTAAATGTGCTACGTCAGAGGTTTTATTTGGTGCCACAAGTGGTGCCTTCTGAATGCCACGCTAGTTGGTTTAGATCAGGGGAATAAAAGCTGCATGTCACTGATGTACTGGAAGGTAAAAGGAAGAGTTTCTACTTTTCTGTGTGCTTGGACAATAACTAAGATTATTTTATCTCTGGTTGGCCTGAGACACCGTCCTCATGAATTTACTCACTTTTTATTGGTCGATAATTCAGTTGCTCACCACTGCTATGTATTTGCTTTATGCCAAACTTTGCAGAAAAAACAGGCAATTCTTGGGAAAGCCTGTTCAATGCTTTCTTCTAAGGATGTTGGAAATTATTTAAAATGCCTTTACACTGGTTCCGAGGCACTGATGTCCTATTATGCTTCTCTGAAACAGGATGAGTGACCTCCTGAGACCTTGTCATAGTATGCAAGTTTTCCTAGGTGACTCTAGTGAATAGATAACCTGTTGTGTCAGCTCTCATGTCTGAACTGAGCCAAGGTCTATGTACCCTTCCTGGCTATGTGAAGAGTTGATCCTTGTGCTGTGGGTGGCATTCTGTACTGCATTCCAGGAACGTGGCCCTTCTTGACAGCTGTCCCATATCACAGATATCCACTGAGCTGTTCGTACGAAGCAGTAGGGGAAACAAGAAGTGTACAAGAACATTCAGATAACTCATTTACAATCTATTTAAAATGTGCAGTTTCATAAGATGGAAGCGTGGGGGGGAGGGGAGCTGTGATCATCACTGAATTTTGTCAGTGAGCAGGATATTTAATGTTAAAAAATTATTGAAATGGGCCAGAATGAAAATCCTCATCCTTTGCAGAACTTCCTGGCATAGATTCATCCCCTGTTGTTCTGAGGGGGTTTGCTTTGGGAAATTGGTGTGTCTTGGTCTTATTGCCATTCTTCTAAGGAAAATATATCAAAATCAGCAATTGGTCCTTTACAGTAATGGTGCACTAGGAATCAAAATACGCCAGGAAGATTGCAATGCAATACTGATTGTTGCACCCAAATGTATTCTTGTGGGACTACTTTGCAGTGTTTCCTGTACTGATCTTGTTTTGCTGGTTTTAGAAATGGAGTTTTTCAAGCTTTGGCAAAACATAATTCTTGCCCTTTAGGTAACTAAGAAGTTAGGAAAAAAACCCAAACTCATTTTAATTACATAGGGAATTCTGTACTCCCCCCTTTTTTATTCATTTGCTTTTAGCAGATACGGCATACTGCTTGGGGGAAATAGTCTTTGAGTTACTTTTACCACAAGCCAAAATCATGCGTGATTTAGAGGGAGCAATAGCTGAACAGCAGTCTGCATTGTAATGGTAAAGGAAAAGACATAAAATGCAGTCAAAGCTATCAGTAAAGGCACTGCTGCCAACTCTGAAGAGCACCTGGCTAGGTATTAAAGGACACAAATATGATCCCCTTACTGAGCAGTATTTTATAGACTGTAGTTCACAGCCAAAGAAAACAGCTTTTGGAGCTTTTAGGTGTCCATAAACAGCTAGATAAATATGAGGGAGCCAGACCAAGGGATAAACAAGGTAGCTAAGTATCAGCTTGCCACATTGCCTTTTGGACCTCCCCAGATTCCCAACTGCACTTGGAGTACATTACCTCCTCAGCATTCCCATTGCTTTCCATGATTGCTGGAGGTGGCGTCCCTAACATTGAAGAGAGGGTCCATGGAGCAATGTCACAACATAAACTCAAGCTGTGTCCTGTCATCTGCATAATTGCTGGGATCGCATAGTTCATGTGAGTTGGCAGTGACCACTAGTCTGTAGTCAGGATGGGGATTTGGAAGAAGAGCTGTACCTATGGTCTCTGATCTCCCTCTTGTAGCTGCTGCCAGCATTCAAAGCATTGCAAACGGGTTTCATAAACAAATCTCATTAAATGTTTTTAGACAGAGGAAGGCACATAGCCATAAATAGAAAATTGATAAGTGGGCAACTGTTAAAAATAGCTCATTAAGAAATGGTAAGTGGAGAAATAATATGGATATGATAGCATAAGGAATATTCTACACACATACTTGAAGCCTTTAGCGGTTGCCAAAACTCTGATGAAGTGAATGAAGAGCAAATGGGTTGTATTTCAAACACATACCATTACACTGAGCAACAGTAACATTTTATTGCTTCAGTCACATTTTTTGACTGAAGTAATAAAATTTGTAAAATATAAAGAAAAATACAGGATTTATTTCTCCCTCCTGTCCTATTCCCTCCCCCCACCTTTTCTTATTTCAAATTCAAAACAGATCTCATAGTTAATAGTATGGCACTCAGGTTATGGAGTTGTTTAAAAAAATCACTTGACAGATTCAAAGAAACATGCAGTTCTGTACACAACTAGAGTAATAAGAAATACTTTCTTTCATATGAATTTTATGGTCATAGCTTATGTCTGGTGAAGCTAGAGAAGAAACTACTACAGAGCTAGTTTTAGCCACAGTCCCACAAAGACTTAAGCATATGTTAGGTCTTGTCCTAACTCCTTGTAGGAGTACTCAAAGGCGGGTAAATCACATAGTGTACAAAGCTGGTCACGTGTTAAAACTTTTTGGTATGTATTTTAATTTTGGTCTGTGTTTTACCCAGGTTTGGTCCAAATGACTACATTATTTAGTCCAAATGACATTCAAATTGAGCTCCTTTGCAGGTGTTGCTCTATGCTATTGCCTTGTAAAATGGAATTAATTTTTCCACATGTAGGCGTGCATTACCCATAAACAATTATGTAGTATTTTGTTTTTAAAATCTGTGGGTTTTTTTAAATGGCAGAGAATCTGCAATATTTTCCAAACCTGAAGACAAGCCTCAGAGTATTAAGGCTTCTGAATGCTTAGTTTATTTCATGTTAAGCGATACTGTCCCATCACTGATGAACATTGAAATAACAACTGATCTCATAGTGCACACAATTTCTTATAATTTGAGTTATGTGAATTTTATTTCTATTGTCCACTTAAAATACAGTCATGTGCATCCAGCAACCTTTCTCTGCTGTTGCTGTTCTCATGGAAATCTCAGTGTGAAAAAAAAATTGTTTACACTATTTAGTTTTTCCTAAAGTATCTTTACACAGGGATAAGCATGGAGAGCCTAATATGGAGTGGATGATCTGAGGTGCAGAGTGCTCCCTTAATATGAAAAGTGTACCTACTATTTCTTCTCTTACTCTCCTTCTCATTATTGCTGTGGACTGAAAAGAAGCATACATTATAACTAAGATCCTTTGCTCTGTAGATTCTTCCTCCAGATCTTTTCCCAGAGGGTGGTGAACCGCCTGCTTCAGCATCCCTGCTGGCTGTGCTGGTTGCACGCGCCCTGTCCTCTGCTGGGTGGGTTATGAAGCGCTTAGCCTTGTGGCAGAGGTTTATGCAGTTAATGGCTGGACGTTGTCTATAGTTTAGGTGCCAGAGACATATGTTGCAAGAGGAGGTTTCAAGAACCTATTTGTGGCCACAAATTTGTTTAAAATACTTTGCATTTACAGAGTGCCTTACAACCTAGAGAACAGCAAATTGCAGTGGATTAGTGACACGTCATCCTGATTTTGGTCTGAGATATATGGTAACTTGCTCAATCCCGAACTAGGTTTTTGCATGAGGGCTGAGGCACTGCAGTGTCATTCTCTTTCTCCTTAACCATAGCTTTCTAATGGAAGTGTTTAACAGCGTAATGTATATTGATACAGTGGTATAATATACAGTCTAGGTTAATGAAGGATCTGTATAAACAGAGTATCGTAACCATTGCCTATAAGTTCCTGTGGAACTACCTGTACATATATCTGTCTCTTAATTTCCACTAAAAAGCTTCGAGTAGCAGCACTAAATACTTGAGCCAGCTTTAACTGTGCAATTCTGTTTTACTCTTTCATACCTATGCAGGTATTTTCACTTGTTCCATTGATGATTCCTTGTTGTTCTCTGTGGAAACTCAGAAAGTACTTTGTGTTTTGTTTGCATCCTAAAACGTCATTTACTACTTTTTACTCAATAGAAGAGTCGAATCAGCAGTGATCTTCAAATGTGTTTGTTAATATGTGTAACTGCACATGGAGCCAAAAGAGAGTATGTGAAAATTCTTTGCAGATGCCCTGTGACTTCATTCACGCTTCAGTGATTAATTGAAATGGGTAATTCTTTTAGAAAGGTAGTATGTGTTTTCCTTGTTAATCTATGTGCTAATCTGTGTTCCTCTGACAATTTAATAAGCAAAGGGGTTACGTTATGGTTGTAAACCAGACAAACCATAAACAGACTGCTACCTAATGAAATGTTACATTTATTCAGTTTGGGTTTTTTTCCTTTCAGAACAGACTAGTTTGCATCGTGTTCTTGCTTTGAAGTGTAGCATTTGTTGCACATCTGACAGTACTTCTCTCCAACTGGGAGGAGTACTTCATAACTTCAATTCATTCTGAAGCTGCAAATATTGGGGCTTATGAAAGGAATTTGAGTTTGGGGAATCTAGAGTACTATATGGAAGATATTCTCTTTTCCATGATTTTTTTTTTTTGTGGTATGGGGTTGTTTCTATGTTAGTGCTTGGCTCATTAGGGTTTTACAAAGGGGATTGCTGCCTGCTTGGCTTGCACAACCTCCTTTCAAAGAAAGGAGTTGATCCCTGCCTGGTTTTCAAAAGAAAGTGTAGTTATACTGCAGAAAACATTTGGGTCTTTGGATCCTGAGCTGCCTTGATAAAAGACCTCAGCCCAGGATATCCCCCTCTGCGTTTGCTACTCCATCCACAATGTCCTAGTGCTAGACAGGTGGGACTCAATTTGTTTTTTTTTTTTCCTTCTGAGATGCTGTTCTCTGTTTGCACTGAGTAGAGCTGGAGGTCTAATTTAGCAGCCTTAAGCCTACTGCAAGAGCTGTAAACCTGTAGTTAAAACTGTGGGGTCTCAGCCTGAAGATGTCTCAGCCATCTTCTTTCCTGAAAGTGCTGTTGCAATGCAGAACAGTTGCATATGATGCAGCTTGTGTGTCCTATAAAAAGCAATATGTTGGTTGTTCTTCCTTTGTCCACTAATTAATAATTTAAGATATTTTTCCTCAAGCACTCTGAATTTGCATGCTTACAGAGAGCTCTGTTTTGATACTACCCCAGTGAGTGGTAAATCAGCATGATTCGAGTCAGTCTCTTAAATCCTTTGAAGGAGAAGCAAATTATGACCAACAAAAGACCAAATTGTCTCATGTCAAATTTTGAATGAGGTGAACTTTGAATGAAACATGTACTGAGTATAAAAAAGACAATAGTCAGAAATTAATAAAGTAGGAGTATCCACACTCACAAAAGGAATATTAATTTATAGTACCTACAGTAGAAGCATCTGCAGGAAGATTTATTTTTCAGCAGGGAAGGCTATTTATAAGCATTTTCAAAGATGTACTTCTGCATCAGTAATGCCTCAGTTTTTGAGCTTCACTTCTTATTTTCTGTGTATTTTAGCAACTCATTTATTTTGGTCATGACTAGGGAAATCTCAGTCATGCCTATTTACAATATGTTGTTAGGTGACATCATTTGTGTTGGGATAATTTTTATTTTCTACGATACCTAACACTTCTGTCTGTACCACAAATGGCAGGTGCTTTCATACTTCTTTGAAATACAAAAATACTCTGTTCAGCTGTACCTACTCATATAAAGTTAACTTCTGCAAGTGCCCCTTCCACTTTCTTGAATTGCATTTATATTTCCAGATTTCTGGGGAACAGTAAGCATCTTTCAGGTTTTGACCCATACTTTTGGGACTTGCTTTCTTTCATTTCCCAGTGCAGATTTATATTGTATAACAGATTTGGCCAGAGGGATCTATTGTCTGTTTTGGAGAGCCCAGAGGCCCCTTGCTGGGGTATGTGAACAGAGTCTTGAGCAGGATGTTTGTCTCCTTGCTCGTACAGTCTGGCGTCCCACTGTCCTCTTTTCTCTCTGTCACGTGGTTGGAGGATGGGGTTGGGAGCCCATCTTCTTGCCTTTGGTTGCAGAGAGGCTGCTATTCTCCTGCACCTCTTTGGCGTTAATGACTGTAATGGTCTGTTTGGGCTTTCCTGGCCACTTTTTCTGGTGCCAGGATCAATTTTGTCAGTAATCTGGTAAGGTTCAGAGTTACCTGCGCATCAGCTGGAGGAGTTGTCTCATTACTTCTGTGTCTGTGTCAGTTAAACCAGGCTGTTCCTGAGATGTACTGCTAACAGAAGGACGATTGTAGTGTTAAGTGTATGGAACAGCGTGGTTTTATACATATATATGCATTTAGGACCAGGACATGCAATGCAACTCATGTAGCTGAATCTTTGGACTGAAGTATTCTCCATGACTTACAAGAAAAACATGTTCCGCTAGAATAAACACTTGCTGTGACAATTGCTGCTATAGATAAGTAGTCCTCCGTTCATAACAGCAGTATCTTTCCCCCTTACAGCATCAAATTAAGTAGCAGTAAAGCGATCCCTCTGTTACCGAGTCGTAACCTGATGAACTAAATAGTAGTGTCATGTCTATTTTCAGAAGCTTTGTTGCTAAAAACAGATCTTTGCTCTATGGACTGCTTTAGCCTTTCCCAAAGTGACAGCATTTCATTAGAAGCAGCTTGCTGGGCCTTCTTGCCCAGCTCCCCATTGTAGTGCCCTGGTCCGTGAGAGCAGACAGCTGGGGGAGTTCGGCGTTTTGAGGGTTATGATCACAGCAGTTTCGTAAGTGCTTTATTTCAGTTCTCTTCTGGCTGTGCCGGGGACAGGTGCGGTCTGGTTCTGATTTCATTGGTCTTAATTTCTTATCTGACCTGGTAGTCAATCAAGGGCATGAGAGAGGAGCAAGAGAAAGCGGGAGAGGAACGGCCTGAGACGGACAGACAGCGAGAGTGCAATGCTGAGCATCTGACTTTTCTCATCCAGGAACTGGCAGATCTGCCTGTCATTCAGTGCTGCTCTGTGTACTGACGCTGCCCTGTGCAAAATGGATTTCTGAGTGTTAACCATCATGTTCTTCTTTTCCAAAGGGTCTTCTGTAGGATTTCATTTGCAGAGCACAGAGGGCAATATCTAGGGTAATTCCAGGGCTTAGTGGCTGTGATCTTTTGTCAACTCTACTTGTGAGTGAAATTAAACTTGGTATGAGCACCCACAATCTGAGCTTGTGCAACACAATTCCTGGCCAATGAGTGAAAAATCATAAACCTGACAAGTATTTATGAGAGGGAAAAATGAGATGTCATATTATAACAGGAATATATTCATTAAATCTATCAATTTCGCAGAAACCAAGAATTCCCTCTTCAGTAAAAGGCTTTGAGTAGGTTATAAAGTCAGATATTCTGTTATGAGATGTAACTTTTTTATGCTAAAACACAGTATGTTTAAATTCAGGTCAGTATTTTCTAAGGGAGCAAGGTACAAAAAGGATTGAGTTAACATGATGTTACAGTAGCCACTCTGTTTTTGAGAGGGTATTGGCCAATATTTGTGCATCAGCTTATTGCAGCTGGAGCCATACCCAGAAAAACCTTCTTACAAAAGCAATAACCCTGACAGGGGTAAACCTTCAGTGTCGGTAGCCTTATGCCACTTCCCATCTCCAGAGGATTTGATGCAGCAGAAATATAGCAAAGACTTCAAAGAACAGTTTCCAGTCATCTTTCCCACATGCAGGAAGTTGTTCCTGGAAGAACCTGAGGTGTGAACCTCGGAGAGTCTTCCCTGCCTGCCTACAAGAGAAGAAAGGTCTCTCACTTGTCAGAAAGGAGAGAGACCCCAAAGCTGAAAATCTGGACAGCTTCAGGTTCTTGAGGGCATTCACTTAAGCGGTTAGATTTTCAGTCCAAAGGAGGAGTAGTCGGTGTGGTGGTGATGTGAGTGACTGAGTGCTATGTGTACACAATGCAATTAAACTTAATATCAGTTCATACCATAAAATTAATTCCACCGCTACTAGCAGTGAAGCTTTGCCAGTGTTAAGTTTCCAGCACAAAATTTGCTAAGGGAAACCAAAACACTAGTGAGACACAGGAGTTACAGCAGCACATGACGGAGCTGGCCAGCTCGCTCGCTGGGAAGGAGTCCTGGTTTCTTGTTCCAGGGCCCTGGCTTGCTGCAGCTTCAGAATTCAGCTCGTCATGTTATCACGTGGTCACAGCCTCATGAGTAAACCTTTGTAAATGATGAGATTCAGACCAATTTGGCAAAGGGGATGCAGCGCAAGAGGCGGCTACACTGACTGTGTGGTTTAGTTTGGCAACACAGATGGGCAGGTAAGATACAGTTAAGGGGGAAAAAAAAAAGACCAGAGTGGAAGCAAAGTTCAGCCATCTTTGTACCAGATGAATGTCACGAACCACTATCTAAGTATAACTGGGCTGGTGTTAGCAGGTTAGATTGGCACCTGCTGCTGACGGAGATGAGCACCGTGCCATTCCCAGCCCGGCAGGGGGTATAGCTGTCTTGCACAGTTTTCCAGCCACTTGCGTCTTTCCTTCTGATGGCGGCATCCTGTGGAGACACTGCTTGTCTGGCTTCCATTGCACTGCTACTGATGGTTAGCAAAACAGGAGGTTTGGGTGTTGTTTTTTTTTTCTTGTGTTTGCATTTTGTTTTTTTGTTTTGTTTTGTTAGAAAGCATTAAAATGCCTTTTTATATGAGTTAAGTAATGATTGTAATCCCTGTGCTAAGGCAGTTTGCAGGGAGTTGCTGCTTATTTTTGCCACAACCATATTTCCAGATGCTACACAGATGCCCAATTCTTTGGTATGCTGGCATTCGTTCTTGGGTAACCTTAAACTGTTCTGTGTGTGGTCTGAGAGTGTGAAGGGTGGAAAAAGCATGGGTAGAGACTGAGGAAAGATGAAGGCTTTTACTGCTTAAATTGCCCTACCACCTAGTTTCCTTTAGTAGATAGCGAACGAGCACCATTCAGAGAAGCATGGTTTGGAAAGGTGCATGTGCTCATGTGTGGTAACACATCATGGATGCTAATGCATAAGAACCTGTAAAACATACAAAAAATGACCTGTGCGTGGCTGTGGGTGTGGGATTCGTGTTAGACTTTGAGCTCAGAAAGTCAAGAGACACCTATAATATTTTAACAAAATACAGGTTTTAAACATATTTCATTGTTTGAATGAAACACAACTTACCTATTATACCTAGGAACATTAGCTCCTAAATGTATCTGTTTACAAATGCAGCCTCAACTTTATTTTAAACTAAGCTTTAGGACTAGATGTCCTTTCAGTATAATAAATTCGCCAGGATCATGAAGAAATATGATGTCTAAAAAAAGTACAATTAAACATGATTGAGAAATTGTAGATAAAGCCTTAAAACCCTATTTTTCAAAGTGGAATTTAAAATCTATTGTCCAAATACATCAGTTTTCTGCTTAAAAATAATGGAAATCTTTAGCTATAGCCCAAATGTAAAGCTCTTGAGAGAAGAAAAGTTGTATTGTGTGAAAGCTGGCTTTAATAAATGTAAACCCTCACTAAATGGTATCAGTTTTGTTTATTTGCCTATGGGCCACATTTGGATTGATCTGTGGGAACTTTTGTATTTCGTATCACTCAGTTGCACAAAAAATATAAGCATGTGTCTTCAAAAGAGAACTGGACCTCATCCTCCATAAGGTTACTTCTTGAAGTGTTAATCAGTCATTATCCTTATGGCGTGCAGAGATCAAAATACAAAAATCTTTAACTGTTCCCCTATTTCTGAACTTTTTGAACGTTTGCAGTAATACAACTTAATGTTCAACAAGGTTGTTGCTGGATAGTCAGGGTAGCGGTGACAAACTCTATCACCACTTATAAATGTAATGATTAAGTTCAAAGCCTTTGGACAGGGTTGTTTGTTAGCAAAGAGGGCTCGAAAACTGAGACAAAGTATTAGCAATCAGGGAGCAAAGGGTGATGTGTTGTGACAGCCAGAGGTATTGTGCTAACAGCCTGGTAACCTGGCCAGGAGACCCTCTATTTGTGTGTTTCTCCGTTATACAGATTGTTTCCTCTTGCGATAAATGAGGGCTTACTTTGGGTTCTTCCTGTTGTGCCTGCGTCAATGAAGAAAATCAGTAAATAAATGCTGCGTATAAGCAAGAAGCTTTCAGAAAGCTGCCTGGATTCTTTGCCTGGAGAGAATGACCTTCTTGGTCTAATTTTTCAGGTAAATTTTAGCTTTTAGTGAAACTTTGGGAGTCTGACTTTTTTTCGTTTAGCTGGCTGTGGTGGCTGAACGGCAGCTCCTCTCGACCCACCCAACACGGCATCCAGGGCTGTCCAGGCAGGGACATCCCAGGGAGGGAGGAGATGTGTGCCCCAGCCCACCACAGGCCCGGTGGTGAGGAGTACGGGGCGATCCCTGCTCTGGGGACATGCTCAGCAAGGGTTGAATTACCTGTTGGGGCCTCGAGGGCACGTGTGGCAGAGGGCACTTTGCTGGTGCCCTGCAAAGGAGCAGCACGCTCCTTTTTGTTGCATGCTGTTGACAGCAGGACACCGGATACCCCCCAGAAAAATGGATGGCCTCTTAGCTAGCGCGTTGCCGCTCCAAGTGCTGGCGTGGCACCTTCCCCTTTTGCCTCCCTCCTCCCTTTCTCCGTCAACCTTCCAAGCGCTGAGCTCCAGGCAGTGCAAGAGGCCCCCGCGGGTGGCTCAGGCACTGATGTTCCCCCCAGCCACAGCGTCCCAGGTGCAGCAAGCTGGAGTGAGGTGCCCCACGGGGGAGCACTGGCTTCTGAAATGCTGAGGTACTGGGGGGACCTGGAGCGGGGATGCTGGCAGCCTAGCAGGGACTTGCTGCAAACCTCCTCCTGGCCAGGCTGTGCATGCTGAAAGCTGCCTCCTGCGGAGGTCTGCTGCCCTGCTTGGTCCTCATGCCTGGGACGGGTGTGGATGGCAGGGGTCCTTCCAGTTCACAAAGGTGGAAATGTTCCTCCCCAACAGCTTTCTGCTACCTAAGGGCTATCTCTGTCCTTTTCTCTTGGGATACCTCGGGCAAACATGTAGGAAAAAACACACCAAGGTAGTTCTTAGAAGTTGCTACTAATGAGCAGAGGGCTAGGGAGTAAAGAATTTAATTTCCTTTCATGCCAAGACCTTGAAACAAGCTGTTGGGGTGGGCTTGTGCTGCAGCCATTCTCTTTGCTCGTCAGAAAGAAGTCTAAAGCACTCCAGCAGCTCCTATCACAGCAAGATGGCTTTAGAAAAGCTATAATTTAAAAATACCTGTATTTTTAAAGCAGTTTCTAGAAGACAAGCTCTGCCTGCCTCCTGGGCTCATCACAAGCTGAAGCGTCTCTCTGTCTTCCAGAACCACTTTGGGAGACAAGTGTGACATCAGTGAGTTTGGGAAATGTGTAATAACCCAATTGGCTATCACCAAAAGGTGGCAGCGTCTACATCTGCTTTTCGTTATAGCCCATGCTGCTAGTTAAGCCAAATATCCTAGATTTAGGTGCAGTGGGAACAGGGCAGTGGCAATCGGTGGTGGATGAGTAACAACAGCAGATCTATGTTTGCTTTGTCTTGATGTTTTGTTGGTCAACCCAAGTGAGGATAAATAGGCAGACAAACAGATTAATGCTACTGATGGGCTCTGAGAAGGTGTCCACATCTATATTTCATCTCTTCGTGATGGCCCCAAGCTAATGCCTGGGTCAGGACACTTCCATGCCTGGGGATTCAAAGTCCTGGTCTGAGCGTGAGTTTGCCCAGAAACAAGGGTGCTGGGAAGTATCGGCACTGGGGTTTCTACAGCAGGAAATGAGCGACATGGGCTCGGCAGCGCTGTGTCATGAGATACAAAGCAAAACTCTGATGTTAGACCATAAAAGAAAATACAGCTCATGTGTAGCCCAATGGAAATATATCTTCCTATCTCTCCTTGAATAAGCCTCTACATAGCAAAAATAAAAGCATCCGTATGTTTTGGTTTTTTTTTTAACTTTGCTGGTAAACCATTCTCCATGTGGTAAAATGACTGATTGTCTTCAGATTTTGCCTCATTTTTTAGTTATATGAAATAAAAAAATATTTAGCCAGCTTGAATGAATTCTTTTATCTCTCCTTAAAGGATAAACTTTTGTCAGAGTCCCTTAATGTTTTTCCTTTGGAGAAATACTCAGTAAGATTGCTCTGTTGCCCTTTTAATTTCCTTCTACCTTTTTCTGAACTGCTCTGTTGCCCCAAGGTAACACATTAATTAAATTAGGATAAAAACTTTATGTTTCAGTGCAGAAAAAGAATTGGGCATGTTTGTTTGTTCTATGATGGAATTTTTCTTTTTTGCTTTTTATCCTGTAAGGCCCTTCTGAAGTGCAGCACTGAGTGAAATCTTTGCAAACAACACTTCATGTGCTGGGGCCTAAGGTTTTAGTTCTGTTAAAATCAATAGCTTCAGTTATAGAAGATGGCAGCCAGAATTTGCTTTCCAAGTCTCTTCTACAGTAGTTTACCTGCAGAGAAGTCCTAGTACTGTGGGGTTAAAGTGTTTCTTTGTGTCTCGCTCTCAGCATCAGCTGAAGTCAATGTTAATTGTGTATGTACTCACGTACTCCAGAGGCTGGTCTTTAGACTTTTATACATACAGTCAAAGATTATTTTCAGTTTCTGAATATTTTTTCATATGTCATGTAACAGCCTCTTGCAGTTCCCTGTTGCTATCAAAAAGGTTATGCCCATGCCTCATAGACAAGACGAGTCAAAGGTGGGGGAAAGCAGCCTTAGAAAATAACAGCACACTTATATGTGATTGCTTTTGTCACACGCTTACAGGGTCAGTGTAAAATTTTCCAAATGATGACTATTATATGTGGAATCCCAATGATGAATATTGTAGATTTTGTCTTTGTATCACAGCGGTACTAAGGTACATAATTGAAAATAATGCTGTTTGTTGGGAAAGGTGTTGTCCTGGCCTTAGAGGTTCCCTGGGTTTCCTCGAATGGTATCAAATCCACCCCTGGAACAATATCGTTCACTAGTGGTTTTTGGATAGCACTTCTTGTTTAGTATTAAACAATTTAGACAGGAATTTGGAGCAATGTTGAGTGATGGTAGTATTGATCAAATGAATTACTGGACCCGCAAAAAAACTTTTTAACAGTTTATAATTAAAGTGAGGCTCAAAAATATCTCTGCAACATAACCCATTTGTGGACCCTTGTTCCTTGAGGAAAAGGGTTACTTGGGCTAAAACCTCATGTCGTACTTCCAGTTTTTGCTCCTTTTAAATATCTGTTGTATTTTTAATGCATAATTTAAATAAGTGACTTTACTGTTTTATTGACTATGTTTATCAGAACATGCCAGATTTATGGCACAATATGTAATGGTAAAAAATGTGTAAAAACGGATTTGCTTGCTAAGCTTGTATCACCATTTTGACTTTTGAAAAAACTGTTTCTAGTACCACGGTACTGCAATAAATAATAGAATTTGAGAGTATATTGTCTATCTAAAAAACAGCTGTTCAAATCTAAATATCTTATCAGAACTTGTCCTTTGTGACAAAATTTGATGGAACTTGTTTTTTTGACACCTTTGAAATATTTTATCTCTTGTTTCAACATCTCCTATGTGTCACAGTTTAAACACTTGAGTGTGTAATATTTGTATGCCTTGTAATTTTTTCATATAAGCAGAAATGAAGTGGTTGAATCAAGATCATAATAGGATCTGGACAATTCAATATTAATATAAAAAGTGTAAGATTTTATGTAAAATCTTGGAACAAGGTTAGAATTTTTGTTCTGGTATTTCAATTTCTCATCTTTATTTTAAACCATTTTTAAAAATAACAATGGAAAAGAGGAATGCTCATTGCAGTTGTCTAATTTATTGGATCAAGGTCTGCAAGACTGCCAAAATTCCTGAAGTTTCTTATTAATGACTTTGAAATTGTATCCCTGACTTAGTTCTTAAAAGCTTTAAGAAATGTACCCAGAAGTTTCCCTTTTTCTGAAGAAAATTAGTGACCTTAACTGTGCCATGCTGATAAAGCCTGCAGTAACTGAACTTGCTAAATCCTTCTGGCGAGGATGGAAGGCTACCTTTCCCATTGCCTCCCATTTTCAGGGGGAAACACCCCAGACACCAAGCCCCCCCTAGTTACAGCTATTTATATTCAGGTGAAGGGTAGGAGAATACTTTGCAACTCCTTTGTTATCAACCTCATTCCATCTCAGTCCACTATTTAGTTAAAATACCCTTAATAATGTATACCTGTTGCTTAGGCCCAGAACCCCCACATTTCATTCATAACCTTTTCATAAAGTGAAACCACTCCATTAAGCTCCAAGCTTGTTTCAGTCCATCAAGCTTAGAGTGATCTCTGCTTTTCACACACAAGTAAATCCTGAAAGATCAAGGGGTGAAAAAAAAAAAGCCTTCTTACTTTCAGTCCCTGAGCTCCTCTTCCTCCAACTCAATAACCCAGTGATCACAGAAAATCTCTTGCCTACAACTACGGATGTAGCCTTGCTTTGGGAGGAAGCATGGAGATGAAACATGGAGATGCAGCAACTGCACCTTTATGGAGTATTTATAGGAATTAATACGACTCAGCCCACCACACTGATGCGTGTCTCCTCCACTTGGTCTCTTTGCTGTGCTGCCTACAGTACTCTTGCTGCTGGGCTGGTGGAAACTAAGAGCTCTGCAGCTCCTGGAGATCCATCCAGTGCCTGCTGGGTTCTCGTGTGCCTCTATAGGTCTACACAGATGGTATAGGGAGTGCTATGGTGTTTATTTCCTATATTGATACTGGGTACGTCTGAGCTGCAATCAGAGGCGTCAGTGAGAGTGCTTTAAATCTGGTTGGGTACCTGACAGCGTGGTGATAGGCACTGTGGGTATGGTACAGGCTACACCAGCCCACCCAGGATGCTGAGTCTTTCTTTCAAGGATTCATTTGGGTTGGTCTGTACGTTCTGCAGATCACAGTCTTTATTAATGTGGCTAGTGGGTCCAGTCAAGTTGTCTTAATCTTCACATACTTTGCAAAATGCCATTCTAACTACGCGGACACTTGGCTTTATCCAAGTATGCCTGGTGAATCATAGGGTGTACTATGAATTTTTTTTTGGAAGAACTGTCTGTTTGCCAGGAATGAGACACTTCTCTGTACACAGTCTTTTAGGGGAGGAAAAGAGCAAAAAGACAGGCAATGCATCCAGGGTGGTATATAAAGTTTGAGTACTTTTGTTTATTACAGTGAAAGCGCCTCAGGCACATACTTTCTTTTTTGGAATCACAACTTGATTCTGAGTTACCAAACTTTGGAAGACCTGTCCCAAGCGCTCTGAAACTGTATTCTGTACTTTGGAAAATACACAGAGCAATTAGGGAATATCCCAGGAGCAACAGGCTAACATTCTCCAAAACATCACATTTTTAATTCTTTCCATGGTTTTTAGCAGCCTCTAAGATTTCATTTTAAAGACCTTAAGACAAAAATCTCATCTTGCATAATACTGATGTTGATTACATCATGAGAGCAGAAAGCAATCTGACCTGTGATAAATACTTTCCATTTCTGCTATAAATACAGCTTTCCTGTATAAATCAATTTACAGTTGATCTATTGAGTCTGTAGAAAGTTGCTCCTGCCCAGAGTCCGAGGGCATGAATGCAAGCATCCTGCCTCCAGAGAACGGCTGAAAACCCCACCTGTTCAGGCGAGCACTGAAACAGGATGATGGATGTCAATGTGACCGGTTCGTGCCGATGCCCTCACGTATTTACCCATTCATAGCCTACGCTCCATCTTTTCCTGCCACGCAGCCAGGATCGGAGGGAGGTTGAGCCTTTTCTGCCCTATTAACTTTGGCATGTTTGCTTTGCTTTTATCTCCCAGTCTCCTCTCCCCAGTAGCAACTGCCTTGCCCTCAGTCCGGAGGATGGCCCCATGACTCCTTTGTTTAACTGCTGTTATAAGCTGCCGCACAAATTGCTTGGCAGAGGGTGATTTGTAGTGACAAGGCTTGAACCTTATCCCCGGAGATTCACCAGATACCTCTGCAATGCTCTGCATCTCTCAGGACGGGGAATAGGAAGCCCAGCTCCCACTTTCAAGCCTGATCTTGCATCATCCCAGCTATTGCATAACAGTTTAGCTGAGATGCAATGGCATGCCCTCCTTCTCTCTGTTGCATTAACGTGGCTCTGCTGGCTCGCAGGAGGTGAGCCGATCCCTTTTCCCCATTATTTATGGATCAGTACGCACGCAGTGATTTACACACATCCTTTAAGAATTATAGCGATATATCAGATCAACAAAAATGATGCTCTTTTAAAGTCTTTTGAGGAGAAATGGGTAATTTGCTTAAGAAGAATGTATGGGATGAAAATTAATCTTGTGTATGTCTTGAAGTGTCACAGTCTAACTCACATAATTTACAAATACTGAGAGAATGGCAGAGGATTAGTTTGGAAGACCTTTTTACTTGTATATTCTTTTAAGATTTCTTTGCTTTCAAATTTCAGGTTTTGCTTCTCTCTATTTCTCATTTTTCTCTGAATCTGTAGTATGTGTTAATTTTCTGTTGTAGATTTGTTGCTGTTCCTTAACTTTGCCTGATTCCTACCTCACATTTTGACTTCTGATGAAGATTGCATCATCTGTTTTAGTCCTTTAACACTTGAAAGTTTTCTTTTTGTGATCCATCTTGCTTTTATGTTTTTAAATTGTATCTGATTCCTATTTTCCCTGCTAGAACTATAACAACCCGCTTCTCTTTCCCACCATTTCTTAGGGCCCTGTAATCCCATAGCTGATGGCTCCTTATCCTCTCAAGCCTTCAAACAATAACAAAACTGTAGACCTTCTCTTCTCATTCATCTTTCTGCTGCGGAAATACCTAAGCTCCAAGCAGAGGTGTGCAAGTGTGTGGACTTGCATGGCAGATGTAGTTTTGTTTGGCCAACTGGCTGTAGAGTTACCAAGCATAATTTCTGCTGCTCTGAGGGTGGGTTTGTGGCACTTAATGGTGGCTGTGGGAAGAAAGTGATAGAAGTTCTGCAGTTGGATTAGGGATAAGGAGCCGCCACGTGCAATCTCCCATTATTGTCTGTGACTAAATCCCAGAGATTGGTTGACTCTTTGGACATGAGGTTACTTTCAGGTAAAAAAGTAAATTAATGTAATTTCTCTTCCAGCCCTAGAATAACCTCCCCATACTTTGCCGCTCTGGTAGTTTGGTGCCAGGATCCTGTGAAAGGGTTCAGAAAAGAAAGGTTGAGGGTGTTGGTAATTTTTGTATCTTGTGATCTTGAAGTGTGGGCAGAACTGTCTTGGTGATGATAAAGTGGGGGACAAAAAGGGTCTCTCCATACTTTCTATCTGTCTCCTTCATTCCATCCTTCAGGAAAAGGGTTTTGGCTTTGACTGATCCAGGGGGCAACTTGTATGTTCACATGTCAGCTTTATGTTGTTAGAGCTCGTGGCAGGCTTTTGGCCTCAGGACTAAAAGTCCAAGCGAAATAAAAGGCTAATGGCTTTGAATTAAGAGGCTCACTTACAGACTTGCGTGCACAGTTCTTTGTACTTGTAAGAATATATGCATATCGTAAGAATTCTGTGTGGGCTTTGAGACTAAAGTTATTCAATTTACTTTGAAAAACATAGCTAGGGTTCCTGTATGTTACTACTATCCTTCATTCTGTATCTCTCGCCCACACTGTATTTTCAACACATGCAGCATAGCCTTAAAGTTGGAGCACTGAATCAGTGTTCTCAGTGCACTTGTCTTCACTAGGGAAAATGACCATCCAGCCAAGTGACCAAACTAATTGATGTATGTCTGGAGCAAGAGCGTCTGGCCTTGGATGTGACTGGTATTTTGCATGTACTGTATCAGTGTATCGATTATTTATATTGCAAGAGTGCTTAGAAGACCCAAAAAAGATCATTGCCTTAAAATATTAAACACCACACAAAAAAGTGGAACAGTTACGGCCTCAAAAAAAAAAAAAATCATTTTTTGTGCAACTTCTGATTCTCTGCTAAATTGGGAATACTGAAAAATTGTTTGTACAATGGGATGTACTGTCTCGTTACATGTTGTGCACAGATTTCCTCTTGCACTAGGGACATTTAAGATGTCTCACTCACTATATTTGTAGGATGCATTTAAAAAAGTTGAAAGAAGTTTTTCTTTGTGTATTAATAGTGTCAGAAAATCACCAGAACAAAAGCACAGATGTTCTGTGGCTGACGCACAGGCTTGGAAGTGCTTGTTTCTGCATCAAGATATTGTCTAAATAGATAAAATAGTTAAGCCTTTTTTTTCTGTCAGAGATCTAAAGAGATGAATGACAGGTCTTATAATAATGGTAAATATGCTTGGGGCAATGCAGAGGCCAAAGACCATGACCCTGCGTTGGTAGAACACTGTTTTCTGGGAGAATCTTAAGAATTTTGAGTAGACTCAAACATGCATGGGAACATTTGGGATGGTTTCAGCTTTTTTCTTTTTTTATCTCTTTGGAATAACTTATAAATATTTCAGAATGCCCCTGCGACATGTCTGGTCCTGTGTGAAAAAATTTAAGGAAATATATTTTACAATTGTATCCCAAGTGTATATAAGGACTATTGTAAGGTTACAAATTCCCTCCAAAACACTCATGTATAACTGTGCTCGATACCTTGTATGCGACTAACAAGGAAAATCCTGCTCTAGAGGTATGAACTAACCTGCATGTCACCGCGGATCAAATAGGTGGGATAAAACAACTGACAAAAAATAGTCGGAGCTGCCTTCCAGGGCAGATTGAACTTTCTGCGTACAACTTAGGGGCGCTGTAGGAAAAGGACACCAAAACACATGTGATGAAGAAAGTAAATATAAATGAGATGATACCGACTCATGTCTCTGAAGGTTTGTTAATATTTAAATGGCACCTGCAGTTTGGAGCAGAACAGAGTCTACACCAGAAGACTCAAAGCTGAGCTGAGGCTGAAACTGAAGTCCGTTTAACACAAGCAAGCTGTCAGCAACTTGATCACATCATCAAAGCTGATATAAATATACAAAGATGACTGAGTCGTTCAGTATCTGAAAAGTGTCACGTAAGGGGATTTATCAGTCACGGGGAGAGAGGATAGAGCCCACAAGCGATCTGATTGTTTGATGTCTTTCTGAACGGAGGTATAAATTTGGTAATTGGAAAAGGGATCGCCAATAAAGAAACTGTGTTCACACATGAACCGGAGTGAATTCAAGTGCATGCAACGTAGGGAAAAACACCATGAACGCATCAGAATGTTGATTTTTATTTTTAATCAGGTCAATCTTTTAGCTTAACTATGAATTTCTAGAGAACATCTAGAGCTTCTCTTTGAAAAACGGTCACTGATTTTTTTTTCACTAGTTAACCTTTACTTCCAGCTATTTAATTACAATAATTATAGCACTGCTAAGTCCACTTCATAACAGATTGTGTCCTCTGAAACCCAAGTAATCCTTTCTAGCAGTGTGCAAGTTTTTTAGAGGTTTATTTTACCAATATATTAATACATATGGATATCCCCATACTATCTCAAGGGTCACTGAAGTCGATGGAAGTCCTTCCGCTGATGTCACTGAACATTAATTGGAAGCTTAAAATAGTATTGAGGGCCAGATCCTGTCATTGTAGCACAGGAACCTAACAAAATGTAGGCTAAGTGCAGAAGTGTGAAGAAAGGTACCAGTTTCCTAAACTTGTGACTGAAATCAATAAATTACTGTTTGTTTTTGGTTTTTTTACTGCATCACATTTTTTCATTTTGATGTTGCTGAAAAAAATATTTGAATGCTTTTGGAAAGAAATAAAAAAAAGCACGTTCTTTTATACCTTCAGATGAATCTTTTGTTTAAACGTATATATCTTGTCAAATGCTTTAGCTTCTGAGGGAATGCACTCTTTCATCTACTTGTATTAATATAATGCTTGAACATTTTGCTAGTCATAATATCATGATGCCTAGTGTCCCTTTTTGTATGTTATTTCTGAGCAATGCAGTGTTGTAATGGAGAAACATGTTAAGGTAATTTAAGGTCTGTCTTGTTTTAGTCACGTCCGTAAGCGAGCCCTACAGCAGAGGTGGTTGGCCAACGTGCCTGGCAACTATCCTCTTCAAAGTCTTCAGCACTTGGTTGTTTCCTTGTTTGTAAGGAGTAACAAGCCATAAAAAGCAGGGAAAGCAGAGGGAAACTCTTGTTTATGTGGCTTCCTTTACTTGGAGCTTTTATAATCTCCCTTGAAAGCCACAAGCCCTCGATTGCTCCATCCTGGATCAAGGGAACAAGGAGGCTTCAGGGGGCTGCTCTGTCTGCTGTGCAATGGGGATATGGTCGCTTGGTAAGGGAAGGTGATATCAGTCCGGAGGGGACAGGTGGCTCTGACTGTCCTGTCAAGGAGTAGGGCGTCCACAATGACAAAGTGATGGTTTGCAACACCTGAGGACAAACCAGCTGGGTGCTGGACCTGGTGGCAAGTATTGTGTCTGCTCCCTTTCACAATGATGCTTGCAGGCTGAGGGCTAGGGCAGTACTTGCCAAAAGCCCAAATGCTGGCTATAATTCACTTCAATAGATTATATACCTGTTTTGCAGTCTTGCATAAGAATATTGCTACTTCTTAACTTCTTTCAGGTAGCTTGGTGTGAATTGCATGTTGGGTAAGTTCAGCAGTTATTCACACTTGCTGGTGTCAAATTCATTTTGATCTCTCAATAGCAGAAACAAGGAAGGTGGGGGCTGTTTGCAGGACTTGGCGATGGTGGCAGCATTTGTCTTCAGTTGGCACCAGAACTACAATTGCTGAACAGGTTTCCAGACTTTAAGCTGACTTTAATCACCATTGAAGCTTTCTGGGTAAACAATGGACTGGAATCACTTGCTTGACACTATTATTTCCATTATATTTTCTTACTCAGAGTACTGTCAGATTGGACTGGACTCAGCCATGTTTGCTGTTGCGAGTTTTCAGTGTTTGTTTAAAAAAGGAATATTCTGAGAGCGCAAGAGGTCTGTTATCATTTTCATCTGCATACATAACTTTGAATGACTGTAATGGGAAATATGGAGAGGGAACAGATTGCCTAAGAATGCCTGTCTTTAAAGCAAT
Source organism: Burhinus oedicnemus (assembly GCA_008921705.1). Lineage (NCBI taxonomy): Eukaryota > Metazoa > Chordata > Aves > Charadriiformes > Burhinidae > Burhinus > Burhinus oedicnemus. Next base: position 852,072 of record VFFE01009043.1, read on the forward strand.
TAGTTTGATAAATGACCTGACTGAGACTGGTCAGAAAGACAACAGAAGAGAGACTTATCTGTGAAGAAGTACCAAATCACAGTGACCATTCAGGACTTCTTTGCACTAGAAAAGGCGTGCAGCTTTTTGTCTCTGCAGTGCTTTATTTTTTCTGGTACTAATTTATGCGTTTGAAGCCTTTGGAGAAGTTGCTGTTATCCTCTGCATTTAAGGTGAGGGGAGATGGAGGCAGGAAGCTTCAGGGGTTCTCCAGACAGAGAAGTGGTAGGTTCTTATCTGAGGAATTTCTGGTTGTTCTTCCATTCATTGACTGCTGGAGTATCGGTTACTGGGCTGCATGGGGCGAGTGGCATCCCAAGCCATGTATAGGTTCTGCAGATGCAATAAATCTTGAGAGGATCCAACCCAGACGTCCTTCAGCTACTGTGGCCATTTCCAAAGCCCATGGTATGATGCAGATCTCACGTCAGATGTCTCATGTCACTATGAGCTGTCATTTCCGTAGGAAACTATTGAAAATTAGTGAGAATTTGCACAAATAGGTCTGTGTTATCTCCCACAGCAAACTTAAAGGAATGCTGGGAATGAAGTCCTGTTTTCTGGTTTTCCCCCATTGGTTTCTCAAGAGGTCTTCAGATGCTCAGGAAAGACAAGTACTGTAAACAGTTCAGCATATAAATGACAACACTTACTTTGGTTTCTAACATCAATAAATAATTAAAAAGATATTTTAGTTTACATTTTCATATTTTCAAGGTTTCTAACAACAAAGCTGGTCTTTTAGTGTTTTTTTTTTTTTTTTCCTGTCTGTGAAAGAACAGCTGGTTGGGGTAGATTGGTGCAATTCTATGGTGGAATGTTTTTCCATTGATGCATGCTGTTTAATAAAGAGTTGTTTTCCAACAAAAAATATGTGCTCATTCTCTTAGAATTTTTCTGGGAAAAAACACCAAACAGAAAAATCTGTAACCATGGTTATTAAAATGGAAAGCTCAGTTTTTTAATTTCAGCATTTTGATGTTATAACCTCAGTTTTCAAAATGAAAAGGTAGGAAGAAACCCAGATTTTTAATTTTTTTTTTTTTTTTAACTTCTAAGTTGCTGGAAACTGCTTTTAAATATGTTTTCCTTTAAATCTGGGGCAAATTCCAAGATATTCAGTTTTCCTGTAAAGGATAAATCCTGAGCCTAAGCTGGTAAAGGACTCGGTTTTATCTTGAACACTCAAGTTCTTATTCAAGAAAATGCTTGAACTACACAAAATAATTGAAGAAATGTAACAAATCTCTGTGCCGGCTTTTACTCTTGCGAGCCTTTAAGAATCCCTTCACTCCGATTTGTGTCAGTGATAGGAGTTTTGAAGTATGCCATTTGTCATTTAGCAACACAGGGAAACTAGAGGGGAAGAGAGGTGTAGTTTCCCATGAAGTCCGGGAGGACCTTTAGCTGGGTGGGAGGTTGAAATGTTACACTTTTTAAAAGCCAGGTTTTCAGTTCTTATCCTTATTCTTTTTCTACCCATTCCTCTTTGCTGTGGTACTGCTTAGAGGAGGCTTTCAAGCAGCTCCAGCAGCAAAAGCAAGTTATAATAATACATTGAAAGATAAGATTTTTCTAGAGGGGTCTTGGTTCCCAGCTTCCTCAGTTTTCTCTTGAATACATCATATCCATGGGTTCTTCCTCCTAGGTTTTGCCTCTTCTAAGTTTAGCTCGTACAGTTCCTTACAATAAGAGAAAACCTGAGTGGTAAGCAGTGGGGTCCTAGGAGGTTGCAGAAATCTGTTCATCAGGATGCCTTGGCATAATGCAGCTCTTACAGTATAAGGAGTTTAGGTGCAAAATCTTTGTCAGCCAAATGGACATAGACTTGTAATATATGTTGCAGGTTTTGTGTATTTGTCAAAAATGTGTAAATGAACACAAATCTCTCTCAAAGAGTCATGGCTCACCCAAGGCTGAATATTCTCTCTACATTTCTTACTGAATCAACACACTGTCATGGCATTTCCTTCTTAGATTTGCATTTGCGAGCTGAAACATGATTTAAAACTGAAAACCATGTTGATATGACTAGTGGTTTTGCTTGTGCCTGTGTTATCATAGATCAAGACCTGGTTTTTTTTGTGAAAAGGGGAAAAAGTGCTCATCACTAGAGATTCAGTACAGCTTTGTGCCCGGCAATCCAAGTTTTTTTTCTCTTCTCCTCTCGGTGGTGCTCGTCCTTCTGTGGACAGTCTAATTATTTGTGTTAAAGTAGTTTGGGCCTTATCACCTTTTGGCTTGCTGCTTGTTTTTTCTTCACCTTCCCAGCAAGACTGTTCATTAAATTGTAGCTAAAATTGTGAAATGCATGTCTAGATCCAAAATCTCTTTACATCTGGAGTGTATTCAGCATTTTTTTTTTTTTTTTTAAATAACCTTATCTCCGGTCACTGACATGATGCCTATTTATGGATACAGGCGTATAAGGCTGGCTCCATTCTGAGTCAATATGAGTTTTTCTATTGTCTCTAGTGGAAGTTAGGGTTATGCACTTGGACATAAAAAGTTTGATGGAGACTTTTAATTAAGTTTGTGAAAGTCATTAGAGGATGATAACCTTTTGTCCCTCCTGACCTCAGCTGGATTTTGAACTGGCTACCTAAAGGTTAAAGATTCTGTATCCCCTTTACAATGCTTTGATCCAGGAAGCCCATTTTATTTTCAAATCCTTTAAATTTCCCGTTTTCTGGGTTAATTTTAAATGGTGGGTAGTTCTTTTGCTTTAATTTCCTGCTCATCATTCTTCCCCATGCATCCCCTCTAAATGAGGTTGCTTGTGGGATCCAGCCCAGTTATTAGGCAGCCTTGCTGTAGCACTGCCTTTGAGGCTTTGTCTTCTCTTGAGCAGACAAGAGATGGTCTTCACATAGAGAAGGTCTTAGAAGGCAGTTTTATATGTTGAGAAATACATGAATGAATTCTGTACCTTGGGCTTTAGCATAGCTTTTTTCTGGAGTTTGGAATCTGGTAAAAATATCCAGTCAGAAATTAGGAAAATGGGCGCTAAAGTAACTTGAGGAGAAGGCTAGGAAATGCAAGCCAAGTGTTTCTGCTGCTTAAAAAAATTCTCCAAAACCTTGTGAATGAAAGGTTTTTGTTGTTGATGCTTCGGCATTTCTCAGTCCTGCCAGGCAGTCTATAACCTGATACCAAAGAGTTTACCTATGTTTCCCACATCAGAGCTTTGGACTGAAGTTGGTTACCCTGAAATAAGGGGCAAATTTCTCATTGTTTTCCACAGAGCCAGGGAAAGAGGCTTTCTGATCTGCACAGCCGAGCTGCCCGTTCTGGGATAAAAGCTTTCTTGTTAGGTTGCAAGAGTTTAAAAAAAAAAACCCAACTCTGTGCTTTCAGTCCTAGCTGCAAATATTTTTGGGATCAGACTTGCTTTGTTCACTTTTCATTCCAGATCAAGATGGAAAGCAGCAGTGAAACGTACTCAGTCTCTCCAGGATTCCTACCTGACTTTAGTTAGGGTTAAAATTTGGGTAAATTATTGACTTTCCTGCATTGGCTTGCTTACCCTGTTGTAGAACAAGAGCAACTTAGTGTTGTATCTGCAGATTATGACTGATTTCTAGCCTTACAGTACCTTGAACTCAAATTCCAGATGTTAACATCACCAAAGTCTCAAAAGGTAGAATATATGTTTGGATTCAAACCCGAATGTTGTGACACTTATATTAATTTAATATTTTAAAATGTACCAACTGACCCTATCCTGCCCTCTCCAACACTCTCTAATTTCACTAGGAAAAACACTCACTTGCTCTTGTTGATGAAATAATTTAAATAAATTAAAAGTTACGACCTTTTTGTCCATCTTCTCTGCTTCAGCTGTTACAAATTCACCCCCTTGTCCAGTTAGTGTCTTGATTTACTGAAAATAAAATGCTGTCTTTCTAGTGTTCTGTCCTCACAACTGCAAAATGCCATCCAATCTCTTTTTAAGCTTTGAGTTCGAATCTTGGTGTCTGAGTAGATCTCAGAAACCAGTGGACAATGCTGGTAATTCCGTGAGACTCCATTTATCTATCATTGATCTTTTTATATATGCAATCGCTATTATACTGGGAAATACATGGGAATGGGGTAACCATCAGTAAGCCACCATTTTATGCTTATTCTAGTCATGAAAGATACCTGTAACTTTTAAAATTTCTTATTGCTAGTACAATGCTGATCTTTTTACCTCTCCTCACTAATTATGTTTCTAAAATTTTGGAGGTCGTTGTTCACATAAATTGTTTTTCCTTGGATTCAAGATAGCTTTCTTGCGGTGATTACAGCAGCCTGCAAGAGCTATGAATGGTAGCAGTTTGGTTGGTTTCTTGGATATAGATTGAGCAGTTGAATGGTAATGATTCTGCAGCTTGGAAAACTGAAAATTCTGGTAAACTATTTTCCTCTTAATTTTTTTACTAAAAAGAAAACAAAAGGATGAACAATTAAAAAAAATAAACATAAAGAAATGCTTATTCTTTGTATAGTGATTTTTGCAAACTGCCAACCCGAATCAACCATTTGCAATGTTAAACTATGAAGCTAAAGAGAAGATGTAAATAATCCAGACACTATTTACTCTTCAATAGGAAGCATTAGAGGGTTTAGATTTTGTTGGGTTCATGTTGTTTTTTTTCCCTTGTTTTGCATTTTCTTTTAGTTGCCAACCAAATCTAATGTGGTTTTGCATTGTCTGAAGTAACTGAACTTTTGCTTGTGGAAGTAAATAGTCTCATTCAGTGCAACAGGAAATCCTTTGCAGAACTGTAGCCTAGTTTCACTCCTGAATCATACTTAAATAAGATACCAAAGGGAGTGACATCATCTTACATCCCAGAAAAGACAGAACGGGATAGGGTGGGATTTCTTTGAAGTATCACAGTGTCTACCTCAGTTAGTTGCATTCCCATTAAGCATTTTACTTGAACAAAACCAAGACCAGGTGATTTATATAGTGGGATACTTCTTAGCCTGTCTCCAGGTTTGGTAAGTTTTTCACGGCACAGTAAAGTTACTGTGGCAGTAACTTGTAGTGCTTTTTTAAGTACAGATCTGCATGCTGCTACTATGGGAAGGTAAGGTACTTCTTACTGTTAATAAAGATGAGAGAACTGACATGGGAAAATCCTCCTTAAATTATTCACCTAAACTGCACTTTGGTTTAATTCCCTTTTGATAGTTGTTACTCAACTTAAAGTCTGTTTTAATGGTAGCACCTCCAAAAGTGTTTCATGTCAAAAGATGGTTTTGGGGATTTGAAATATGGCTTTATTTTTTTTTGTAGATCTAATCTATGAAGGACAAATTGCCAAAAGAGGCAAAGGAGCTGTCTTCAGCTTATACCTTAGAAATGGCGACAAGATCTTAAAAATTCTGGCCACAAGCATGACAGTTTCAGAGCTTGTATAAGCAAGAAAAAATGATTAGGAGAAATAAGAAGCCTTTGCATCTTTTTGCTTAGCAGATTAATTTCTTCATGTTTGTTTGCACCCCATCTCATTTCTGAAGGGTTTGCAGGCTGTGACTGGATATTTTCATCAATCGTGTTCAGAGCTGCTAATGTTTTCTTAACTGAATTTAACTCTCCTAGTCAGTCAACGGCTCTGCCTCAGACAAACCCTCTCAAGTTTGGACTTCTTGCTATTTAAAGGTGCAATACAGATAACTTCAAAAACCTAGAGATTTCTTTTGTTTGACAGTCTCCGCAATATTGGAGAACAGTCCACAGAAAATCCCCTTTATATAATATCAGACATAATTCATGGAAGAATCAAGCCAATAAACCTGCCATAGCAAGAGAGGCAGCTTCCCAGCTGTGCTCCATCCCCTTCTGCCTTGAGCTGGGAGAACACAGGTGATTAGTTTTGTGAACATAAACTTACACAGTTGATATCATTTTGGGACATAAGTCATTGCTGGTACACAAGCCCTTTGTTTTGAGGCAAATAAAAATGAGACATCGAAAAAATACAAGTTAGAGGATTTACACAATTCCTATGCCTTTGAACCTAATGCTTTACAGGAAAGGATAGGGCTAAACCCAAATTGTGCTTCAGTTTCTCCTGCATATATGTCAAGTATCTGCTGATGTCTGCTGAAGGCTGATTCATTCCTCATTTTTCATAAGTACCTCTCCTATGCCAAAAATGCAGGACTTCTCAAGCATGTTGCTAAGTGGGGACTTACTGTGGCCTCTCCCTATGGACCCGAGATTTTAAGGTCTTGAAATTTCTAGGGGGAAAAAAAATTGTGCACCTTTTTGTCATATTACATGAAATAGAACTATTTTTAAGCCAACAAATTGAAGATAGGTATAACAAGATTGTGCCTTGTAAAATTAAGGGGATGGGTCTGGCTCCTGTCCAGCTAAAGTCTTCAAAGTTTCTCACTGTTTTGACATATCTAACAAAATCCTACGTACTGCATAAAGCTTGAAAAGCGTAACAGGAAACAGTGATGTTAACAAAATAAGCCAGTAATAACTGAAGTGCAAATTTAAACAGGTGACGAAGCTAATATTTTCCCTCTATAAAGTACTTCCACAGTGTACCACTTCTCTTCTGATTAGTTTAGAGGGAGAAGAATTATAGCTATCTATGCTTTTAAAAACCAGGTAAACGGGATCTCTCGCCATGATAACTTCATGGTCAGAAAAGAAGAACGTAACGGTAGTGCACTTTGAGTTCAAGTCCTACCAAATGGCGGTTGGGTTAAACTTTGGGTATACTGCCCAGTGTTTAAATATGAACTACTCAAAAGAAAGATACAGAAGTTTAAAATAACAGCATGCAGATTTCTTTATAGAATTTAAAGAATGAAAAACACTTGAAAAAATATCAGCAGGCAGGGGCAGGAAGAACAAACGGTAACCAAATTGGTTCCTGTGACAAACCATAACATTTACTTTAAAGCATCAGTGTGCTAGTCAGTAAAAGTCAAGCTACTACTCTTTTAATAGATCCCAGGCCTTCTTAAACTCACTGGTCTGCAAGTATTACCCAGGTCAAGAGCAGGTCAAAAAGTGAAAACCCATGTGAAAGTAAACTTTAAATATCTGCTTTTGAAGAGCTGTAGCAGACTGTCTCCTCTATAGTAAATACAGTTCCTCTGTTTGTATGGCATTATACAGGACACTGTACTTAAAACATTGATACTTTCTGCATCATTTGTTCAGTTAAGAATTGAAAAGCTCCCTCATTACATTTTTACATAAACGTACTTTATTTTACTCTTAAGGTTTTGAGGGATTTTATTTTAATTGTCATGGGGTTTAACTAGAGTTTTTTATGGAGCATATCACAAATATTTATTGCCATTTCCATTCCATTTAATAGACCACGTCTCTCAGTTAAAGATATCTTTTTTTAACTATGTGTGTGCAAATGTACATATGCAAGTTGGATTTCTAGCCTTGCTGCCTGAAGATAATACAAGACCAAGATCCTGGGAGCTGAAATAAAATCCTGGACTTCAGCCCAAAATTGCAGACCATGCTACAGTGATACAAAATACATTTTTAAAATCCCTTTTTCCTTTTTGACAGCACTGGGATCCTATTTGTTTGGGGTTATTTTGTTTGTTTGTTTGGGTTTTTTTAAAGATTTAAAAATATCAGTGTTGTGTGTTGGCATTTTGAATTCCTGGTCTGAGTCTTATTCAGAATTGATGTCTTCTTTGAGCTGAAACTCTTTTTTCCCCACACACTGAGAAGAATCTGACTGACTCCCTGTTTTGAATTTATTTGCCTAGTAGAATGGGTATTAATTTGGCCTGCAGTACACTTGCTCCAGCTTTTGCTGGAGTGAAAGGTCATACTCTAGAGCTGTTTTTCATTTTGTTTTATATGTGTTAATGTAATACCTTATGAATTACCCTGGCGTTTTGTTCTGACAGCTAAAAAGCATAATCATTTTTCCTTCCAGGAGGACTGAAAGAAAAGCAATCATTCCTATTTGGAAGATGATTTATTTAAGATCTTTTCCCTCATCTTTTGCTCCTACATATATAAGCAGTGAGTGAGATTCTGGCTCTGTTTAAGTCAGTGGCAAGGCTCCCGTTGATTTCCATTGGGCCAGGCTATTACTAAGTGTTATTTTAGTTCTCAGGGCTACCCTTGCACGTGAAATCTTTGCCAGCTCAATAAAATATCACAGGTCTGAAACAAGCTGAGCTGTTGTTTTGCTGTTCCACAAGGGCCCATTTCTGCTGTTGTTATGGAGGCAGAAACCCCATTAAAGCCAAACTTTCAAGGATGATGAGGCCTAAGAGGAGGAAAAATAACGTAAACTCTGTCTTTTGGGCAGTTGTCTTCAAGTTTGGTACAAATTAGTGCTAAGCGTATGCCTGAGATGGGACAACAAAATGTGAAATTATAAGTGATGGGGCTGCTGCAACCTGCATTCAAGATTTCTGTCTTCTCTACCTTCTACTGTATTGGTATTCAATGAATGCTCAGTGTTTTGCTTATTAGTTCGGGAGGAGAGGATTGGATGGATACCTATGGAAGTGGGTGTTACGCTAGAAAATGTACAATTTTGACTTCTACTTGTTGCCATTTTTGAAAGCCTTGATGCTTCAGATGTTTAAAATAAGCATGTGTGCAGTTGCAGATTAAATTTCCAGAAACCAGGGAGGGAGCTGAAACTCGGACAGAAATTTGGGTCACTGTAAAAGAGCTTTGCTCCTTGCTCAGAGGCAGAGAACAAAAAACCAGAACCAGCCACAAGTGGATGAATCAGGACTGCTGCACAAGGTGCTTCTAATAGCGGTCACACTTGCCTGCCTTTAGTGCAGTTTTGGAAAAAAACCCCACCATTAATTTTGTTTCTCCAAATGCATGAGTGCAGAATGGAAGTTCCCATGTAAGTGATGGGAACCTGGTGAGGAAGAATGAATTTCTTGGGAGGCAAGTATAATCTGTATAACGAGGCCAATTTGTTCATTACTTTTGCAGCTTTTCACTAGTCACTCTAACTCCCCTTTAGGGATTTATCTTTGTTTTTTTCCCAGTGAAGTTAAATCTTATTTTTAATGTCTGTATTACATTGCTGTTTCATTATAGAGAATGAATTTGAAAAATATGAGTAAGATCCATATCGATGTGTAGGTGCTGCATGTGGGCTTTCGTGAAGGGAAGGGCTTGTAAAGTGCCAGTTGGGACTCAGGATATTGTTTCACCTCTTTGTTCCATCATAGATATTTAAGTGCTTTTAGATACTGGTCAGGTCAGCATTGCAGAACTGAAGTGATGTAGGAACCAAACTATCTCGGGAGAAAAGAATGGCAATATCTAAACTGGGACTTGGAATTTGAGCGCTAGAGGCAAGCCTCATGCCTCTGCAACTCCCACACTGTGGCTGCTGAGCCCTGCATGCTTACAGACCCTCCTGGCAACACCATGGGCAACCTGAAATTGCCCAAACGTTTGCACCTATTCAGAAATGCACACTCACGGATAAGCTCAGTAGTACAAGCTGTGCTTGGGTGGGATTAGAAAAGCCCCAGGGCTTCAGCTGAGCAGGGATGCTCGGCGTGCTCTGGCACAAGCAGGCTCTACCCACACGGCAAGGGTAACACCGTCTTTCCCTCAAGTCCCAGGCAGGAGGAGGCAGAGCTGCTGGCAGCAGCGAGCAGAGGGGCTCCTCGCACCGTGCCTGGATGGTCCGAGCCCTCTCCTCCCTCTGTAGCCATGATTCTTCTCAAACTTATAGAAAAGTTGTGAAGCTAAATAAAGCAAAGGGCTAGTTATTACAGCATTGAGGGTCATACCCGTCATACAGCATTTCAGTAGTACCCAACATCTAGGTGCCTTTGGATATCTGGTCAGAGTAACCTTTAGAAATTACCTGATTTCAGAGAACACATCAATCAGGCTTGGATGGCAACACAAAAGTGAGAACAGAAGGAGTCATTAATTGCCTCTGAAAGGCGGTAATTGGCAAGTCTCAGTATACACGTATGCGTGCGTGTGCCTAACCACCTGTACTACCCATGTTACACTGAGGAGTCCCAAAGCAGGCAGCCAAATACAGCACAAGTCCTTACAAAAAGCCTCATTCAGTGATAATGTAGGGGTTTTTTAAAGTTTTTATTTTCTTTTGTTTTTTTGGGGGGTGTTGGTGTTTTGTTTTTTTTTTTTTTTTTTAGTCTGGGCTTGCTTACACTTCACTGGGGCAGCAACATGGGTTATATCACACTAATTAAGCAATAGGGGTAGGGGTGTGGGGGGGGTGCCTTTTCTGGCAAAATGGTGGTCTCTATTGCTTTGTGTCCCAGCCACCAGTTTTTTCTTTTACCCATTTTACTTTGTCCTCTCTCTTCTTCTTCTACCTGTTTTTCATTCTTGCTGGACTAAAACCAGTGTAAAATCAGGCACTGAAGAGTGAATTGTATATCGTTTTGCCTATCACCCTGCTTCTGTGATCATCTAGTTCATAGATGTTTTCAATTACTCTGCTGTTTGTTTTGCCTTATGGTCTTGCCCAGTCAGTATTTAGACAGTGATGCAATGTATGTACGATCCCTTCAGGTATTTAACAATACCTCTTTACACTTTGCCAAGCCTCTTGCCCCAAATATGCCTTGAACACCCTTGTAGCACAGAAGGCAGATTAACTTCAAGAAACTACAACAATAAATTTAAAAAATCCGTACTTTCAGGTTCACAGTTAAAAAAAACACAAAACAAACCAAATGGATCAAGCAAAAAAACCCCAAGCCAACAGACCTACTTTGTAAGTTATTAGTGTGTTTTACCTAGCCTGGCTGACAGTTTTTGTGTTGAAAATTGGACTATGGGCTGTTTATTTACAGGGATCTAAACATGTGTATTTTTATAACTTCTCTGCTGTCATAATGAATTACCAGCCATAAGCTGTCCTTTGTTGGTTTTGGTGAAAATCAAATGAAACCCAGCAGGAGCTCCCAGAGTGCATTGTCCAAGAGTGTAAAAATGCTGTGTTGATGACAGATCATACTGTTTTTATTAACGCTAAGAACACTGACTTTACTTTGCTTTTTGACCCTAGTGCTTTACTGTCAAGGTGATTTTATTTCTACAAATTTTCCTTCTGCAGGCCTCATCAACGATTCACCATAAAACATTAGACAAATTCCCATCATCTGTATATGATTAGAGCAGGTTCTGTTGTGCTGCTCGGCACAACTAAAGCGATGTTTTTCAGCTTTGTCTGAAAAGGAGTCAGTTTACCAGCCCTCATTCATAACACAATGTCTCCTTGTTTTCGTACCAGTTTTCTTTGGTTCTTTTTAAGCTGATAAGGACGTAATTGAAGGAATTTTAATGCATTATTTGCTAAAGACTGCAACCAATTTTTCAATTCTACTGTCTAAAAAATGTTGCCTCAAAAAAATGTTTTCATACAAATGCCCTGACACGTGAACAAGGATGCACATGTGACAGTTTGCTGTGAGAAAAGCATAAGTTTATTGAAATACTATTGAGAAAAATCTTCCTGAAATTTCCCAGATTAAGCACATGAGGAAAAAGTGCAAGCTTTTGTGTAGCCCCTTTCAGGTTCTTTTCCCAGTAAGAATTTCATAAGCTACTAATAATCAAATCACATACTAAACCCAACCCCATGCTGAAATCGGAATATTTAATTATTCTGTTGTAAATTTTTCACATCTCTGTTTACCAAAACAACCAATTTAATACAACATATGTGTATTAAAATAATATTTTTATGATTTTCAAATAGAAGTATTTTAAGAATGGAAAAAAGTTTTCCACAAAGCCCTTTTTATTGAGTAGTTTTTCAGCAACAAGTTAGTAGAAAAAATTTCCTGAAGCATAGCTATGAAGTAGAAGAGAAAGAGCAGAAAGTCTTGATTTTATTTTTTTAAATTAATGTCCACAATCTAGCTTTGTATGTTACAGAAATGAACTTAACAAAGATTTATATACAATTCTCACCGATGTCTGTCTATGGCTTAGAATTAAACCATCCTTTTCTTAGAAGAGAGGGAAAGACTGGCATAGTGAAGCTTTTATGGTGACCTGGACTTTCCTAAAATATAGGCTTCTTGGATTAGAGATTTCTTTTCTGATCTGCAAAGAACCCAAAAAATTCAGACTCACAATTCTGGACCAGGTATTTCTCTTGTCACTCTTGATGCCTTCTGATTTAAGCACCTCATGGCCAAAGCAGCACGCAGGTGCTCTTATGCATCTCCTCACATCCACACATGCACCTCAATTTGGCATCTAATACAAGCTTTGAATTAATATAATTTTCCTCTTTCTGAGTATTACTGTGGTCATGTACTGCTTCGGAGTGGTACCTATCTGCTTACCGATTTCTTTATGAAAATAATTTATTTTCTTGAATGGATATTTTATATAATACTATACATTTCAGATTTTTAGTGAAAGTTTTTCTCTCCATATTGTTAATTGTGGTACAAGAGAAGATACTAGTGATTTGTTTTAGGAGAATTCAAGGTACCCTAGGGCACCTGTGATTTATGCATAGCTTTTTTCAGATGTGACATTACTGATGCTGGCTTTTCTCTGGCAGCCTCCTCTGCCGTATCTCTCTCCTCATTGCACAACGTCTTTTCACCATGATGAAGGAGGCCAAATCTTAAAACCCAGGGATGAACCAGGTTTAGGAAGAACCTCTTCTTAGAGTTATTTTATTTGTAAAATTGAGCAAATAAATACACGTGAAAGCAGACTTGATAAACACAGCAATACAATTTTACAGAGATGATTTGGCACTGAAATCCCCAGAAATGCTTCATGACAAACTTTGCAGAGCAGCCGTATGCAGTAAATTAATGTGTGGTATGATCTCATTTTTACAGTCCTAACTCGAGATCTGTTCCCCCAGCCTGGAAGACTGTCACTGGTAAACATAGTTAAATGGACACTAATATGGTGAAGATCTTTAGCAAATTTGCATTTTGGCAACTAAAATGAAAATGCCGACGTACTGAGGTAAATGTATAATAAGAGATTGATTGCACAATGGCAGGCTGAATCTTTGCCTGCATTAGGAAAAACTGCGTCAAAAATCAATGCAAGTTTCAGATGCCAAATAACTTGTGGACTGAGGCCATTTTCCTCTGTGTTAGTCAGCCTGTGAGTTATGTCAACAGAAAAGGCAAGCATTTTACACATTTTAAGTTGCTGGCAAAATCGCAGGTTATTCAGCAGGAAATACACTGAGACAAACCATGTACTCAAAAAATATGCAGAAGCACTTTTTAGACTGGAAAAACAATTTTTCTAGATTGTTTCGAGAAGTGCTAGATCTTTTGTTTGGCTTATTCTCAAGGCAGGCTGGTGCCTCAGACCCTGCGGATGCGAACAGAAGCACTTACGCTGCAGAGGGCATTTAGAGCTACAGTTTTTGGAATGGGAAAAACATTTTCCCTGCTCATCGGTGACAAATACCTTTCAGGTCAGCATAGGCAGGAAGTGTTTTGCCACATACGGCCTCTGTTGCTTAACCTCACAAAGTTCACTTATGGTTTTGAGGATCTGCCTATGCAAAAGAGATTGACCAAAACTGGAATCAGAATTAAGCTAGCCCCAGGAAAGCTGAGGGGTAGGAGGTTTTTTAAGCATTTCCATTTTGATACTCTTTATCCTGTGGGGTCAGCTGGGAAAGTGTTATGAGGTCCGGAGGCAAGGATGAACATGGGAGAGACGGGCTGGATTTCGGGTGGTCAGGCTGGGCAGCCTGTGGCTTCACTACCTTTTTCTTCTAGCACTGGAGGCCCTTCATCTGGATGTGGCGTTTCTTTGTCTGAGGTCCCACATACAGAAGAGCATCCAGTGCCCACTTCCTTCTGCTCTCAGTCTGAGTTGTCTATGGTTTAGAGCAAGGCAAGGGGGGAGGAGTTGTATTACGTGGTTCTAGCTCTGGATGAGCAGCTGAGCCGAAGGCTCAAAGCCTCTCCTCCTTTCTAAAAACCCACCCACTGGAGACCCATAGTAATTCTGTTATTAACCTTTTAATTTGGCTTTCTCCCTGGGAGGAACGAATCTGTCTTGGAACAGATGTACTGCCTTGGTTTTTCCTCTGGTTTCATTTAGCTTACATTTTTTTATTAACTAGAAAATCTGTGATATAATAATTCATTGTGCAAATGAGGGTGCTGCCACGCTGCATTTCTTCTTTCCTTATTTGGATGCTGAAGCCCATCCACTGAAACCCAGTGGTGGCCAGGAGTCACTGCTTCCCAAGATGATTGACAGCATCTTGCCTCTTGAATCAGTGCTATCTTGTCTCAGGTATGAGGTACGAGCTCCTGGCTCCTGCCACGTCTGTGACTCGGGGGGACATTGGAGTATTTTCCCATCAGTAGTTCCCACGGAGCTGCTTGGCTGCTCCAGGGGCATCTGTGCCCTGGCTTGGCCCCTGTGCTGCCTGCTGCTCCAGCCTCTTGCCAAAGATGTATTTTAACAGCATTTCCATGGAAATCTGTGCTCTATACAACCCTTAGGCTGTTTAAAGACAACCCTTAGGCTAGTCATCCTTTTTTCTGAGAACTGAATTCTGAGGTGATAAGAGTTATCGACATTCTTGTTCTAGTAATATAAAAAATGAAAGTCCTTTGTCTTTCTTATGAAATTTAAATTTAAATTCATATTTACTATGCTAAAATATTTTATTTATGTTGTACTTTGGCAGAAAACAGTAGACCTTCTGAAGAATGCTACATTGTAATTAAATCAACCACTTAAAAAAGCAATGATGTAATTGTGTTTAATTTGTCTGCCAGTAAGAAGTTGGTAACAAAAATTCATACTGTCCACTTATATTTTCAATGCGAGATTTTCAAGGCTCTTTAAAGACTGGCTGCCTAATCTTATTATGGTGTGCTTGTAAATATATAAATATGGAAATACAGAACCTGACCTGCAAATTTGCACATGCCGAATATGAAATACGAAACCAGTCATGTAAATTTGAGGTGAACCTGTTAAACAGCAGATGTGTGTCAAATGGTCACATGGGCCCACCATGCTGTGTTTGGGCAACCCACCAGCCGCTCCAGCAGTACGTGAGTTTTGTGCTGCAGAGTGCAGGAGAACGGTTCGGTATCTCCTATTCCTGCTTTGGCTCTCTGTGATGGACTGATAAAATTAGCAAGCAATGCAGAGGATTATAGCTGTAAGTAGATATTTTCTAGGATATTTTTCACTGCTCACCACATCTGTGAGGCTGAACTGGGCGCTGGGATCCACAGATATGGAACAACTTGTATGAGTGAGTCCATGGTAATGCGACTCACTCAAAATAAGTATTTGGAAAATACCAATCCTTTGATTTAGTATCCTCATTCCTGCAATTAGGGCTGCCAAATTGGTTTTCTGCAAAAGCACCTCATCTCAGTAATCTCATAATCCCATACATCTGTGTGTTAACATAGATGCATTACAGGAGAACTAGGCTGGATGTGCATATGTATATCACAGTGGCAGTTACACCTTTGAATATAGCATAATACAGTGTTGGCCATATCTGTGTCTCTCTGTGAAATGAGCAGCTTCTAAAATTATCTTAAAAATAATCTTTGGGGGAAAGAAAGTCTGAGGTTAACATATAACTAGAAATTTGTTGGGTTTTTTTTTTTAATTCATGTGTTTTTTAGTCCCCAGTTTTGTCTTTGTGGTTCTTTGATAATCTGTGTTTTGTAAATAAAATAAATCATTTGCAAAATGAGGGATCATTTTCCTTCATAAAAAATCATCTTATAGCCCTGAAAGATGTGGCAGTAACTAGAACGGAAGGCATTTTATTGTGCTCTTTGACATTAATGCAATATGTACATTGTATAGGCTATGTGTATATATATGTTTATGTAGGTATGAATTACTCCTTTCATCTCACTTAAAGAAAAAAAAGATCATTCTGACCAAAGTGGACCAGCTTGACACTTTGGGATCTCAGGCTCTGTGGTAGGTTGACCTTGGCTGGCTGCCAGATGCCCACCCAGCCGCTCTGTCCGTCTCCTTTCTCAACAGGACAGAGTAGAAAATAAGATGGAAAAGCTCATGGGTTGAGATGAGACAGGGAGGTCACTTGGCAATTACCATTGTGTGCAAAACAGACTTGATGTGGGGAAAATTAACTTAATTTATTGCCAGTTAAAATGGAGTTGGATACAGAGCTGGACAGTTGGACAGACACATCCCCTCTGCACTGGAATTGGCTGTGTCCAGCACAGGGCAGTCCCTGGCTTCTTCCCACAGAGGTCACGGGACTGCTGGGCAGCCTTGTTTCCCCCAGGACTTCCCGGTCCCCCGGGGGTTGTCTCCTGGTGAGGGCAGGGACCAGGCAGAGGTGGGCAGTGACAGAGACAGGAGAAAGAGGAGTTGTGGGCAGACTCCAGCTTCCATGATGTGTCAACCTCTCCCTGGCCTGACTTTGAGGAGCAGCAAGCAATGTGTCAGTGGAGGCTTGCGCAGGGAAAGCAGCAAGCTTCCCAGCGCTGCTTTCCCTGCATGCTCATCAGCCTCAGCTGGAGATGGATGCAGAGACACCTACTTGCCCGGCCTTGGCTAATCTGCTGTGTTTTTGTGTAGCTTCACTTTACGGCATCTGTATGTGTCTTTGTTGCAGTGGAAAAAGTAGAAGGTATAATCTCCTCCTGCCATGGGTCTATCCACCCCAAATGGCTCAGATCCTCTCATTTTACTTGTCTCACCCTGTGAACCATACACAACATGTACATGGTCCAGTAAGCAATCTGTCTTAGAGATTTTACCACTCACGCAATCGTGGTGTCTCCTGGCCCGGTTCAGCAAAGCATGTAAGTACATATTTAATTTTAAGCACATGTTTAAGGTCTATTAGTACTAATGGGAGTAAAAGAAGGGCTTATACTTAGGTACATGCTTAAAAATGATTTATTGAGGAGAGATAAAATTAAGCCTATGCTTAAGAGCTTTGCTCATTCAGAGAGTGGAATATTTACATTTGCTCCAAACACATGTTCAAGTCATTAAGACTTGTGATATATACTTGTGATTCACTACTTTTTTGTTGTCTTGCAGTTGGCTAAGGAGAGACCAAGGTATACAAATGTGATGGTGGATTCTTTTTAAAGACAGTCCATTAAAAAGAAGTGTTTCTTGTACAACAACCTGGATAAAAGCCGGTGGGTTTTAGTTTCATTCCTCTGTCTCTTTAAATCTGGATATTGGGGCCAGGTCCACAGCTGGGCCATGGAGAGAAGGGCACTGGGCTGCAGGGCTCTCTGCCTCGGGGAAACATCTACTGTGAGTGCTGCCTTGGAACTTGCAGGTACTGTAACCAGTTTTAAGGTTTCATGGCTTGATCGTGTTCGTCCCGTGTCGTGTCCGTCCCCCCCCCCCCCCCCCCCCCCCCCCC
>VFFE01009043.1:869505-898361 GCA_008921705.1 Burhinus oedicnemus
CCCTTGCTATTCCCACTGAAATTGCGTGTGCAGAAATGTTAGTGATAAGTTATGGCTGTGAGAATGTGTGTGGGAAAAGCTGTGGCACACAGTTGCCTAATGGGAAACAGTCGGGTTCGCTCTGCTGCGTTGCAGACTACTTACTGGAGGAGGTAAATACTTAGGAAATTAAGGATAGCGTTTGTATTCTTGTTTGTTGGGAGAACTGGAGTTTCTTAACATGTTTTGACTAGCTGGAGAGAAGCTTTTATTGCAGGCTTCAGAAGAGCGTGCTGTGGATGGCTGCTGGTATAACTTCTCTGCTGCTAGTTCACAATCTTATAAAAAATTTGAGCCATTTCTTGTGTTTTTCAGTAAAAGCTAAGCTCTTGGAGGCAAGTGGCAAGGGTTGAGTCACAGCTTTCGTTCTGTAAAAAGGCATGCGCTAAAGCTTAGTGTTTCAGACAAAAGGGTTAAAATGAGAGTTAATTAATCTTTTCAAAGCTGGGCTTTGAAAAGTTACTGTAAAAGAGACCAAGTTTTGCTCCTACCTTGTGATTTCTTTAAAGGTCTCTTTCATGAACTGAAGTTCCCACTCATGATTTATCCCGAATGCTTGGGGTTTGGCAGTACCCTTGCTGCATGGGACCAAAGGCATTTGATATAGTATTTGCTTGTGTTGATTCTGAGTAGTTCAAAATATATGTTTAGTTTAATGGTGCAAAGCAGCGATTGGCTTTCTGGAAGGCTTCCATAGCAAACTGCGTCTCTGAATGTGTACATGTGCCCCCGAAGCCTGCTCACACAGCCCTGATCTGTAAGTGTAATGCATGCGGGAGCACTGAGCTGCCAGAAAAGCAGACATCCATGAGCATTACCATAAACCATATTTGCATATCAATCATTCATACTTGAAAGCAGAGGTTAGTAACCCTTTCCTTTTGAGCTGGCGGGCTCCACTGTGCGTTCTGCCGTTGTGGCTTTGATCTGTAGAAAAGCATGTTTACTTTTTCAACCACAAAACAGTAGTTCTCTTTTAATCAGGATGTGTAACTCTGCTATGGTAAAACAAAACAAGTGAGAAACATTTGAAATGAAGACCTAATATTTTCAAATGAGGGCTGTCTTTCATTACCCCAAAACATATGCTCTTCGAAGATGGAGGCTAGTTAATATCTAGATAGGTCCACTTCATCTCATATGTGATTTCTTTCACTTAGTCCAGCAGGTGCTGAAAATCTGAGCTCATTGCTTGGAGCCCTTAGGACCACACAGAGCGGAGCTGATAAATGTGTGCACATCTGCCTCGTTTTGTCTAAGGAAGCACCTTTGGCAAAGACAGCATTGCTTCGTGAAAAGTGACTTGTATACCAGATTTATTTTGCTCGTGGCCTCTGTTTACAAGAGCTTTACAAGGCTTTGCAGGCCTGCTGAAGTAACCTACCTTTGCTCAGGAAACTTGTAGCTGCTGAAACTGAGGACACCATAAGCATGTAGTGTTGTTCACAGCGTAAAGGCTTGTGAACCAGGGTACTCCAAACCCTGCTCAGCTGTTAGCTCTGTGTGACCTTGGGTGAGTGTCCTGACCTCCGCTCACCCAACTGTAAAATTGGGTAAAACAGGACCTCTTTGAAGACCAGACGATGTATGCGAGCTGAGCTTTCCTGGTACAAAAATGAACCCTGAAGTTGTTCTTCTTAGCCTGTGCGTTTGGTGTGCAAGCATATTTTGGCAGTTTCTCCTGTTCATTTAAGGCTGAGAGTAGAGCAGAAGAACAGCATCATCACGTGAACCGGCAGCCAGCAGAACCTCTACACAAGTACACAAAAGAGAAGTTGGAGAAGGCCTGAGTTATTGTGGTGGGTCAAATCCTCCTCAGGGGTAAAGGATGGGTATTTCTTTTTAGTAAAGAAAACTGTGAGAATCGAAGAGAGGAATCCAGCACAAGCCCATAGTGAGCTGGTCTGAAATTTTAGTGAACGTGCCTGGGTTATGCTTGCATCCCATTTTTTTTTTTTTCCCCTTCTTTCTTTTTTTAAACATAGCTTGTGGGCATGAATGGTCGCATAAACAGGAAGCTCTGTGTGTCTCTTGGAGACAGGCCTCAGGAAGGGAATTTTCAAGTCTCTTGCAGGGGGCCACATCGCATCAGCTTAGAGTTTCCTTTAAGATTTGGATCTGAAATTGTTCGCGTGTGTGTTTCTATAATAAAGAATGGGATTAAAGAAAAGTTTAATCAAGTTTCACAAATGCTATCACCATCACAGCTTGAATGTGGTTAGCTAGGCATAGGGACAGATGTTACCATCTCCCAGTATGCTGTTGCCACTGGAAGCAATGACTTGTGTTGTAAGTCTAGGACCCAGTAACTGAAAAAATTGCTTAGCGAACAGCTCTGCAAATAGCCCTCACTGCTGGGCACACCCCAACAAGAATGTTTGTCACAGCTGTGAAATGCACAGAGCAACTCCATTTAAATTTCTCAGCTCGTTTGATTTGACATCAGCAGCTTCTGTGTTGCTGGGATGAGTATGGGATATCTTTTCTGATACATCACTGCACCGTTCTTTTTCCTTTGGTTTCAATGTATCTTAATGTAATGAAATAGATGGTCAGAATGGCCATTTCTGGTTTTGCATTAGTGTAGAAATAAAGCTGAAAAGATCATTAACTAGTAACCAAGCGTTCAGCAATGAGCTTTCAAATTAGTACTGATCATACTAATGTACTAAAGTAATACAACACTGTAAGCGAAAATGTGTATTTCTGGACAAGGGTGAAAAGGCTCTGTCCAAAAAGAATAAATAAATAAACAAACCGCAGAAAGATCCCGAACACCCACAGTAGACACCCCCCCGCACACAAAAAAGAACCTCAAACCTCGAGGCTTTTATAATCCAACTCATACAGCAGGGCTTCTGTTCTACACAGTGGGCTTGTTTTAACTTTTACCTATTTAATTTCACATATTGCAGGTTAGTTAAATCTCTTAATTTGGCACTTGCTTTCTGCTTTAAGGGCAATTAATGCCCTGCAGCTGGACATGCTGGCTACATAGCTGTAGGACCATCATGTCCAATGACGGTTACCTCCAAACGCAGTCTGCTTCCTTACACGTGTTGCCTTTAAGACCCTGATGTTGTTCTCTTCTAAACGGCCCCAAAGGTGTTCCAGTCCCCCATACTGGAGCCACAGGCTCCCCTCCCAGCCTTCCTAGCTCTCCTTTCCTGAGGCTAAGCAGGGAAGATCTGTAAGGGCACGGGGCGGGGATGGGTCCACCCTGTGCCGAGCTTGAGCTGGGATGCACCAGGAATCTGAGCTGGGTTATGGTCAGCGTCCTGCAGCATGGCTCCTCTTTGGAAGACCACAGAGATGTTGCTGGTTTTGGAGAGCTAGAAATCATCATTTAAACTGACTTTGAAGTAGAGAGGAAACCTCCCCCCGCCTAGCTCTCTTAAACTATGTTGTTACACATCGTTTAAAAACATCTTCCAGTATCTTTAAATGTATTACTATAGATACACTTTCTATAGTTACAGAACAGACAGATATAGTCATATTTTTCAATACTATATATGCCTGTGCCTATATATATGAATACACCTGGACATCTATGTGTATTTTTACTATCTTTTTTGTTATACAGCATGAATATATTCTGCCAGAAAATCCCTATTATTTCTATGAATCCTTGATGATGAATGAAAGTACATATTTTAAGCACCTTTTCTTTGTAAGACAGGAAATTGTATTTGCTTTTGTTCATTGCTAGCACCAATCTATTCTGACAGATCTGTGACACAGATAGAAAGCAGAAGCATCTCAAGTACTGACTTCTACATTTATTTTCTCAAAGCAGAGGGCAAAGAAGCTAAACATTTAAAATGCATGGATTCTTCTGAAAGCTTTAAACCTATTAGGGCAGACACACGGCAACTTTGCACGCAGATTGCCCCCAAAGTAAGTCTTGATTTTAGGACTAAGCCAAGCTGGCATGCAAGAGCAGTTGCTGTTGATCTTTTATACTAATTTTGGATTAATTGTGATCTACAGCACTGCGTAAACATGCTAACCTAGTGCTTCAGCTTCACCACAGCTAAACATTAATCCTTCTTAATGCTCTAAGTCAACTTTTAGTCCTTAGCAGAATTTACCTTAATCTCTGGCTAGGAAGCTAACTGATTTACAAAACATAATCTAAGAGCTCCAGAATCTTAAGGAAAATGTGCAGAGAAGCAATTCACCTATGCAGAATAATATGCTTCTCTGGTATCCTTACTAAGGCAGTACTGAGAGCAATTCATCAAAGATACCGAGAGCTGTGGTATAAAGGTTTCTTTTCCTTCTTAAATATAAAATACATAGATAAATTCAATTCACCACATTGCTTTTCTTACCTTTCTCATCTCTCTTTAGCTGCATTGCTGTTTGCTATGGACAAATGTAGTCTTGTTAACTTGGTGAAATATTGTAAAACATTTTTATAATTGCAAATATGTTACTCAATATGGATAAACGAATCTATGGCGCTGAAGTATTTGAATGTTGTTATCGGCAGACAGTTTTGTTGTTCCCTGTTTCTTGTCAAACCGAATACAATTTCCGATAGCTATAGCTGTTATCTTCTAGAATTGAGGGAACACGCCCGAGCAAGTGGCCTGGAAAGGGGGCTGTAGTAGACAGAGGACAGATGATGCATCTTTACCTCAATTTTGTGTAGTATTTTAGTGACACTCTAAAAATCAGCTCACCTGAGAGTGCCTTGGTGGTATTTTGGAGAGTGGTGGTTTTCTTGTGTTGCTTTGTTCTTGCAGAGAGGTGTTCGATAGCTGGGGAAACCGGCTCATGGCAGGGAGTATCTGAGGAAACTACATGTTAAGCAAGGGGATGTTTTGCAACAGAACTGGGAGAACTCCTGGATGAAGACCAGATAATACTCCAGGCTGCTATCGAATGTCAAGATTCAGAAAAGCAAAGGATGGCAGAGTTGCAAACAATGAATATGGAAGAGCTCAGCTTGGTCTTCATCAGTCTTGAATAGTCTTATTATGGAGCATTTCAAAAGCTGGGCTGTCCTGGAGCCTGTCTACTTACTAAAGATCAGAGTTGTCTTCAGTCCTTGCTGTGAGCTTCTGCTTATGACACGTTAGTGTCTGGAGCTGATTGATTGGCTTCCACTGTGCTCTCATGCTTTTATTTCCTCCCTCTTCTTTATTCTGTTGTATGCTTATTTTCCCTAGTCATCTGTGTTTTTTTCCAGGTTCATTTCCTAATTTTTAGTCCTAGCTTGACTATTTTATCTGCATCACAAATATAGGAGCTTTTGCTATAAAAAGAGAGCAGGGTCTGTGCCAAGGAGGCAGGGGAGAGAAGGCGTAGTGACAGCCAACGCCTCACTCCCACCTAGCGAAGCATTCCCAAAATAAGCGAGGCATATTCATGCTTTGGGAATCTCTCCTTGAAAGTGAAGGAGAAATCTTTGCTGTGCACTTTCTTGTTTGTTCTCAACACCTTTAATTCTTCACCAGATTTCTGTCCCCTACCTAACAGTGAGAATCTAGTCTTCACTGAGAAGATTCGTGCAAAATTTGTTTTCTCTATAGCAAATTTCAGAGCAATTTTTGAGGTGTGGGGATGTGAATAGGAGACTGCTGTGTCCAAGGTGACAGGGATCAGGGGCTTGTGATTCTGTCTCCTCCCTGGCAGAGGAACGGGTTGAGGTTCAAGCAGCCTGAAGACTGCTCCGCAATGTACCAGCTGAGTGAGACGTGTCCCCAAGGGGACAAGCCACCAGGCAGGGCAACTTCTGCTCCATGTCACCGCCTGCCTGGTGGCTGCAGGGGAAGGCGTTGTGAGAGCGTCACCAGCCGTCAGGAGGGTGCTGGGCTGGGAGTCCCCAGCAACAGGGCCCGTATAAGTAGCTGTTGCACACATGCCAGCGAGCAGCGGGAAGGGTGCCGGCCATAGGAGCTGCCCCTCGGGCTTCAGGTTACTGAACTGAGCTGGCAGCAGCCTGGACCTATTTTTAGGTCTGGAATCTGTACCAGTGTGGTAGAAAGCTCATGTACACGCCATCCTCAGGTAACCCCGCTGGCCGTCACCCCGAGAAAGCCTCCTGACTGCTCTTCAGGGTCCAGCAGCGAGCAGCTTTTCTCCCACGTGGTGGGAAGCAGTATGGGTTATTTCCACCTCTTTGTACACTGCATACACCTGAGGGGGGCTCTTGAAAAGTCCCTCGTGGTTTCTGCATAAAGGCTTCTGACATGGGTGTTACGGGGAAGAAAACTGGGCACACCTTGCCCCTTGTGGCTCCGAGTGTGAAGTGGAGGGGCTCACATGGACCCTCCGTGCCCTAACCTTCGCCCCCAGCCCAGCCTTGGGCAGGGCAGCCACCAGCTGCCACCTTCCCACTGGCGCAATGGGGTTGAAAGAAATGACAGAGCGTCATAATTCTCTGCCCTTGAATCCAAAGAGGAGATGGTGGTCTCTCAGGGATTTTGATTTAACCAGATGCAAAACTTCAGACCACGTTATTTGGGTCAGTTTGTGATAGATTTTAGTGCTTTGACGTTTTATAGGTGCACCACTCTCTGGTCTCCTTATTGATTGGGTTTCCAGGAAGTCTAGGGAGCAGGACTTTTCTGGATTGGGCTGATCTAAGTATTTAAAATATATGTGTTTTCTTCACTGCAGCATCTGAGAATTCTCCCTTTTTACACTTTGCTTTACCCTGTTCTCTGGCTTGCTAACACACATGACAGGAAAGGAAAATGATGTAATTTTAGGGAAATCCTTTCAAAGCTGAGCATAAATGGACTCAGATTCTTTTAACTGTATCTGGTTGTCTTAAAATGGTGTAAAATCCATGCTGATCATTCACAATCCTGTTTTTACCAAAGCTCCTAGTTTTCAAACAAAGGAAACCGGATGGTTAGAGGACTTGGACAAGCTTTGATAAGTCACTTTCCTAGGGTTTTGGGCTCTTACCCAAAATGTTATGACTTTGACGTAAAATTGGCAGGAAAATAATCCATTTCCAAAGTGCATTCATTCATTCATTTTTCAAAATGAGTTTCTGCCCTACATTTGTCTGTTCACGCTCATAATGATATTAAAATAACAATAATCTGATTTTGTTGCTTTGGTAATTTTTGTCACCCTTTGTAAGCTGGGCCGAGCACTCTAATGCTAAGCAGAGCAAGTTTTTATCTGCAGGGCAGATATGCATGTTGAAGAGAACTGGTCTTAAAATGCATTGTTTTAGATAATGAAGCTGTAGATAGCAGTTATCCAAATTATATGATTTACAAGTTATTTATGGGCATTTTTTTCTTTATGTGTTAGTAAACTTGGAACTTTTTGCACTCCTGATGGAATCACCTGGCATAGGTTGTATGGCACAGATTGCTTCATTCCCTCATCCCAAATTATTGCAATAGATTTTGGAAGAGACCTCATTCAATCTTTAGAAAGGAGATGAGATGCTTGAAATTGCAGACGCTCAGGGTCAAGTGTTTAGATAGGCAAATCCTTTCCTTGCTTGAGCAGAATCTAGAGCTGGGAGACACTGTGTGAAGCTGGACAGGGAGAAAATTATTCCCTCTGGTCCTGGAAATAGAAGATCTCTGAGGAGAGGTGCAAGGTAGGGCTGGGAAAGAGGTGCACTGAATAAAAAGGAAACTGAGAGGAAATTTTATCCCTCTGTGTTTTCACTTTCTGTCTGGAAAGTCGTTCCTTTTTGTGAGTGGATCCAAGGAGAGCCTGGGAATTCAGGGTAGCCCAGAGCAACAGGGTTTCTTTGTTAACGACTGCCTGATTTATTCCTGGATATGTTACTTATGTTTATATCTGACTGTTGAAATTCATTAATTGTATCACTTATTGCACTAATTTATGTTCTCCAAGGCCCGAGGAACCCACAGCATGTTAAATGCCCACATGGCTCCAATGACTGAGATGACTGAAGGGTTGTTTATTTTCCCCTCTTGGGTTTGTGTTGCAGTTGTCACGCTGTTTGCCAACACCAACCAATTTCTGCGTGCTGCTGCTTGCACGAATTCAGAGCCCTTTGAAGCAAGGAGGGCAAAGATGGCACTTAGGACATTATGGTCTCTGGTTTGAGAAGTGGAGGCATCTTATGACTCCACAAACACTTTTATCTGAGGGGAAAGAAAGTCTCACCACTACAAAATAGGCTTTACAAGACCAGCCTTATCCAGATTCCCTAGCAGTGACGCTGCCTAACAATGAACTCAGTTTTCATTTAATTCTGTTGGAGTTCCTGAGACAGAGAAGTGCCAAACGAGGCCCCACAAGGTTTACTTCCTCCACATTAAATGACCCTTGAGAAGAGGTGCAGAAATGGATCTGACTCCCGCCACCTCATAATCTTGGTAGCTGTAAATCCTTTCGTCATGTACTAGAAGCTTTATCAGAAACAGAGTGGAAGCTCAGGTTCTTTTTATAGATACTTGTTATTGAGACAACATAATTAGCCATAATGATTTTTTCTTTTCTTTTTTTAAAAAAAAAAAAAAAATTCCTTCGGACCACTGATTACCTTGTCATAAACCATGTCATCTTTGGGATTTGTTAGGAAGTAAATCTGGCCTTTTTGGGGTATTCAGTTTTTGATATACGAGTGCAGCAACCTGCATACAGTACAATACAAAAAATGTCTATTTCTACACCTTTGTTAAAATTTCTATGCTGTGTTTCTGCAGGCCACATAAAGGGTTAAAGAGTGAAAGTGAATGCAGCATGTTGTACCTACGAATTCAGATTACGGTTATGAATGGTTATTAGTTGCATTAAATGCTATTCCTCAGTTTGTGCAGGTGACAAATCTTGTCTCTTAAACTAAATACAATTAATAAGATATGTCTGTAACATGTAAATCTTGATCATAGTGACACTTCAGAACTGGAAGTTGATAGAAGATAAACCACTTACTTATATCTATATGCTGTGGGATATGTAACCCACATGGAACCATTGCTTAAGGAGAAGAAAAAAAAGTATCTGTACCTTTTCAATATTTTATGATGTATAACCCAGCTTGGCGTAATCACATTAATGTCCATATTGCATGGTGGATGGAAAAGGGTGACATGTGAGTTAAGGAGGCAGATGTAAGTGCCTGATCTGTTGTGCTTCTGCAAGCCTTTATGTTGTCTTCCCGTCTTCTTGCTAAATGTCACTTCTTAAAGGGATATTGTCATATTTCTATTTCTGACAGCTGTACATGATTTAAAACAGCGTTTTAAACTCTTATTTTTACCATTTAAGAATACATTTACTTTAATGTGGATCACAAATATGAGAATGTCACGTCTCTAAATAGTGATCTTTCCCCTCTTTAAAGGAAATTTTAATATAACCAATGCAAAAAATGCAGAAGTGTTTTATTCCTTAAGGAAATGAAACCATGTATGAGAAGAATATGTAATGTCTAAACTTGTTTTGATAATGTCTGTGTTGTAGGGCTATGTTGCATTAGTAGTATTAACTTAGAGTTTTTGCTTTTTTTGTGGTAGCAGTCCTATGGGGGTGGGGGCGAGGAGGAACACATGTCAAGATATAATGTAAAGCATTCAGTATTTTTTAACTTAAAAGGTAACAGTGAGGTCAGCCAACCTCTGAATTATTTAATTTGAAGGAGGTTTCATTATGAAACTCTTCTAACTGCAGGTATTTGTGAAAATATCTTGTCATCCTGTTCCTGGTGTTCCCAGGAAGGCTTATTTGTAGGGATGGCGATACCACAAATTTCCAGTAAGGCCGAATAAAAAAAGCATTCAAAAATGACAAATCCATGTGATAAATAGGCTCCAGTGTGTGGTGCTAGATCACACCATCACTTGATTAGTCAGAGGTTGTGAGGATACTAATCAGTTTTGTATGAAAAGGCATTTTGTTTGTACAGAATCCAAAGGTACATCCACTGGTGTGTAATTGGCATACTTCTATTTTAAGTTAGCTTAAGTGAAAATAAGTTGAATAAACTATGTAGTGTATAGTTTACAATATTTAGTTTTACATATACATGCAGATGGATAAAAACACGTTTATACACAAGTGATTTGCTATGATTAGCTGACAAGCTGAGGCATGATACAACACTTAATAACGGCTAGTAAACCTCTAAATGATGTCAGTGTATCACAGAGCTCTTTTCATGATATTATCAGCAGTCATTAAAGTTATTTATTGCTGTCATCATGCATTTCTGTTACCCGTGGCAACTTGGCAGAAAACATATTGCTAGCACAGCTGATGATAGATTCAGTTTCAGATTTTGGATATGACAATCTGAACATCTTAATGGTATTTTTATGCTTACTGGCAAACTGTGCTTCTCAAGGCACATGTCTTTCGAATACAAAATATAAAAACAAACAAAACATTTATGCATCTTCCACGCTGCATACTAGAAGCATCTCCCCTTAAATAAAGAACAGTGAATCTGCAGATCTCGGGGTGGTCTGTTGAGATGGGAGAACAGCACTGTCTCCGTTTTACGGATCCAGGAAAGTGAGAGGCAAAAAGGCATTTGCATGTCAAGTGGGTCGAGGGGAGACAGCATCCTCAAAGAGGAGCGCCTGGCTCCGCTGGGGTATGGCTGGTGGTGCCGTCGCTCCTGTCCTGCACACGTGCCTGCTGCTTTTGAGGGCAACCGGTGTATCCTTGTTTCTTTGACTCTCCCATTTCCAAAAATACGGTTTAAGGCAGCTACGTTGCTACAAACCTATTCCAGCTTTAAACTCTGATTATGTTGCTTTTTAGGTAACACATGGTATTTATTGAGAAAATCTGTTGCATGAAGGCAGAAAATGGAGATGTGTAGATCTGCTTTTTCATGAGCGTTTCATTTGGGCTAGTTGGCTAAACACAACAAATCCTGCCTTGTGTGTGGGGTGCAGGCTGTAGTTGTTCTTCTACAGCAATACTTCTCGAGGATTTTTTGAAATTTTGGTATTTAAGAATAAGTCCCTGATTAAAAAGTTTTGGGGGAAAAAAAAAGAAAAAAAAAAGAGGGAAACACACATGCACAATTTAATTTAGAGATTTCAAAAGGAGGCATTTCAATCCTGCACATGCGTTGACAGATACTTTGGTTTCTTTTTTGTTGTTGTTGTTGTTTGTTTGTTTGTTTGTTTTTAATTTTCGTTCTCTCTCTGGTGAGATTAGTGTACAGCTTTTATAGTTTGTTATTTTTGGACATACTGCTGAGAGACACTGGTGTCTGTATTTATTCTTCCTGATAAACTTCTTTTACTTCCCCCCAGAACAGAGAGCGGGGGTGGGTTTCTCAGTAGCCGTGCAGCAGCCATAGCGTACACGTACAATACAGCAAAGTGGTGGCAATGACGTATTTGCAGAATTTGGTTCCTGTGTGAGACAAGAGCTAAGAAACGCCTAAGGAGAGCCCAAGTTCAAATGGAGTTCGGTATTTTCACCTGTCATTATGTCCTGCAGGGCTTTAAACTTTGAATTTCTTCCTCTGTCAGGCTGCAGGTCTGACTGGCGCTGCAAGAGCAGGCACAGGTGGGGGCAAGCCAGAGAGATGGGCACATGCTGCATGTTAGAAACAGGGAGGGTCTCCATACAGTCAGTAAAGCAAAGGGTAGATCACATCAGAAATGCAGTTCCATGACCCTACCAAATCATTTGGTTTGATTCATGCTAAACAAAAGTGTAATTTACGCTCGAGCAACATGCTCATCTACTTAGAATAAATACAAATTATTCTGGCTTCTGAGTTTTGACATAGTTTTTGAAGTTTCCTTAAAGTTATTATGATCAGATGAACTTAATTACAGAGTACTTTACATATACTCATCTGGTAAATGTCATACAACAGACAGTCAAAGGGAAGGTATGCAGGATTTTCGGTCTCCCTCTTCTTCTTGTTACGCTCCTTTATGTTGCCACTGAGCTTTAAGCATGCCTATCTGAGCTCTTCCTCCTGTTAGAAAAAGAAAAACCCATCTGCCTCCCCCTTACCACCCCCTCCTCCAAAAAAAAAAAATAAAAAAATCCCCAAGGCAAAGCTTGGACTGTTGCCTGTTCAGAAAAAGAATGTCTCCTGGTTCACAAAAATAACTGCCTGGAGAAATCCCTGGAGTGGGCAGACCATCGCCTCTCCACTCCAGCGGCATCTGGGAGCTGCTCCCTTGGGTGGGAAGGATGTGGTGTGTATCTCCCCGCCGGCAGTGGCAGCTTCTCTGCCCCTCCTGGTACCAGGGGAAGAGGAAGGGGTCGGGACGGGAGGTGTCTGAGAAATCAAACGCCGTTGCAGCGAGCTCAGCTTCAGTCCCACCTCGAGCGTGCGACTGAGGTCCCCGCCTGGGACATGCTGGCCGCGGGAGGCGAAGCAGCCTCTCCTGGGTGTGCTAGGCTTATCCCAGCAAAGCTGTTTGCCTCCATTTTGATGCTGTTCCACCTTTTTCCTGACTCTCGTCACTGCGGCTGAGTAAATTTGGTGTTGGAGCTTCTCAGCACTTATTACTGAAGCAGATTTCCCCCCCTCCCCCCCGGGGAATGCAGTTTTGCTGTGCGAGTGTCTCGCTGCTTCAGACTGGTGGAGAAGTGCTTTTGCCAAGCGGTTTATTTAGGACCAAGCTAGCACAATTTCCAGTTGTACTGTATACATTAGCAGTGATAAGGGCATCCTCTAATCTACAGGGTCATCTCTTCCTACTGTAGTAAAATAGTTTTAGCATGTGTAAAGTAAGTTTGAGTTGTTTCATACAAAGAGGGTCTGACAGGCGTGTAGGGGTGTGTAAATATATAAATATATTTAAAGACACAAGGTTGAGCTTCTTGAGGAATACACCTCCAAATACTAACACATTCATATTTCTCTTCCAAGTGGTGTTACACGAGGTATAGCAGCATAATTTTTTCCTCTTGCAAATAGCCGAGATGCATATTCTTGTTATCAGTGCAAAGTTTTAGTATGCATTTGTATTCTAAGATATACTACATATTTTAATTGGCACTGTATTTTTAGGGTAAAAAAAAAAAAAAGTCTCATCTGGAGTACACTGAGCAAGTCTATTCCAAAGGAATATTCCAGAAACCAACTGCTAAATTGCAGCAGTTTGTAGAAGTGTCAGCACTTGCAGAAAAAATTATTTTTTTCTTTGAAAAGTTTGGCAACTGGGACAACACCTAATGTTTTCTCTTTTTGCTGGCTTTCGTAGAACAGTGTTTTCAGGTAGCAAGTATGTGATGCTCTTTTTCTTGGCATGTTTTATCAGACTCTTAATGAAAAGCATTGTCTTTTTTTTTTTTAATTTAAAAAGCATCCTGACTAAATTTTGCAATCTAGTTAATAAGTAACAAGTGAGTCTAATAAGTCTGCTGTCATGCTTTTTATTTACAGTGTATGCGGAAATTAAGAGAGAGGAGGGGGAGACAAATCTGGAGTGAATTTCCATCACCCATAGTGGGTTTTGCTAAGAAAACAGTCTTTCAATGTAAACAACATCTGTATTTTTCATGTTGTCTTTCTAAATAATGGATCTGTAAATAACTTGCCCCCACTGTAGGGCAACAGTTAGATTTCTTAATCTCTCAGTCATCCAGGGCTCTGCAGAATGCAGACTTCCACAATATTTAAACATACATCTCTCAGACTTTTGATATCTTTTCCTCACGGCAGCATTTCAAAAGGTGGATGACTGCGAAATGCACTTTCATTCTCTGTGTTAGTGCTTTAACATTAGTCTGACTTTAATAGGCTGGGATGATTTCAGCTTATAAATCTTCAACTGGAGGATAAAGTTCAAGTAGATAAAATCAAACAGATGTTGGTGGGAGGATTTCTTCATGACCCATAAAAGTGCTATCATCAAAGCCTAGAATCATTTGTTTTGAATTATTACATTGTTATCAAAAGGACTGTAGCAGTCTGTTTGTTGAGAAATTGGATCTGTTTATCTGAAAACAGAACAAAGATGCCATGCTAAGACGTCCCTGGGAAAGTGTGGGTTAGCTGATGGCTGACACGGTAGGGTAGCTGTGAGACATTTTGATTGACAGCTGTCCAAATAACTGCCAGGCCTGGAAGCTTCTGCATATGATTATATTATTGAAAATGGCATCCGAATAAATGTTTAATTGTTGCTTGCTTAAAAACAAATACATTTTCCCTTTGTTTTGAGGAAATGAAGGTTTTAAAAAGCTTTTGTCCATTTTAAATTTTTTTTAATATAGTGGTAAAGCCAAGTTTACCTTTCAATATTAATTTCAAGTTATGATTGATAAATGTTGAAGACTTTGCTGAAGTGACGTTTCATGCTTTTACTCCATCTCAAGCAGTGTCCTGTTAATCAGAAACAAGTTGCACCTGCATAAATGAAAAAATATGTTCTTTTTATTACTCACTGAAAAGCCTTTACTCTTTCACCCATAATTTATTAAAATAAAAAAAAATTGGCATGCAAGTGACATATGTACCAGTGTTTAGAGTGAATCTAAGACCAGCACTCAGATTTAAGTGGATATCATGTAAAAGCATGAGAAAATCACTTTTAAAATCCTGCAGCTACCACATATGTTCCCCTGAGTGTGTATGCACACAGAGCGCGGCTCAAGCTTTCACAGTCAAGGTAGACTTTAACAGCCTTCCCTTTCCTTCAGAAAATCGCTGAATAGAAACTGAAACGGGCCAGGAAAACGTTTTGCCTCATATATGAATACTCCATAAGAGGGCTTGAACCTTGCCTGGAGCCCTCAATGAGGAATGGGGTGCTGCATCTCCATGGGGCTGCAAAGATGTGCTGCTTTGTTGTGATTCTTTCCAGGGACACAGTCTCGGCGTGGAAGCACTGAACACTGAGATTTTTGTCTTAGGTAGATGTTAGAGGCGAGCCTGACAGTAAATGCTGTGAACTGGACCAAGGAACTGCCCCTGCTTGAAGCCACGAGCGAGGGGCTCAGCCCCATCTCCCCTGGGGGACCACAGAGATGCGTGGGTGCTTTTTTTGGCAGATGAGGAGCTGAAGGGTTTTCCTGAGGGTTTCTTCCAGCCAGACTATTTGCAAGGTTTTCCTGTTGTCTGAGTAAAAGTCACAAAAATGCCTGAAAGAGAAACATGGATGTGGGTCATTGCTAAACATCACTGTTTTCAGATTTTCCTGAATGCTTCCACTGGTTGGGTACCTTCATCTAGGCCTCTTGCTGGTGCTTTCAGGGTCTTCTCCGTGTTGTACACGGAGGTTGCAGTGCACCTGGCCAAGTGCAACATGAGGTGTGCCCTGGGCGGGGTAGGCCATGAATAGACATATCGAAAATGTATACAAAAATCAGGCTTTTCCTAGGGGACTGCCCTCTCTGTTTCCACGGAGGGGCAAGGGAATGCACAAAATGTTTTTTGACCCTAATGCTTCTCTGGAGTCAGTTCTCAACCAGGAGAAGATAAGACTTTCATGTTATGACACCACTTGGTCTTATTGCAGTAAAATGCCTTGTCTTAGTTTCCTTTTAAATGGCATTTCTGTCCTTATCCATTTCAGTTGTAACTAACAGTGACTGTGGCGGTGTTAATGTTGCATCTGATAAAAGCAATGACAATGTGTTTGCTGAGATGCCTGTGACCGTGTCAGGTGTAGCAAAATGCTTTCCTGAATTCAAACCCTGCATTTGAATCTGCAGATAATATTGAACTCTAGTTTGCAAACATTATCAAGATACTGGCCTGAGCTTACTGGAGATTATTTTAGTGTTAATAAATAAGGGTATTTATGTTTTGTTGGGGTTTTTTGTTTGTTTGTTTTATATAAATTTTATTTTGGAATATCTGTTCAGCTTTGGTCCAGAAGGCTTAATTCTAGAATTGCAGCCCTGTTCTGAAGGACACTTGCAAGCAGGCCTTGGCCCAATTCTTCAGTGTTTTTGCAGGCTGCTATGTCTGTATAAAGTTTGCCAGACTTCAGAAACAGCCTAAAACAGTCCAATGGGACAGTCATCTATGACATATTGTTGATTTTACTCTGTGTAGAGAGAGGTAGTTCTCCCCTTAGTTTAATATTTTAAAATTCCACTATTTTCTCTGCTTTGCAAAGGCTAAAAAGCTTGCTATGACCAGATGCATAAAATAGTCATCATGACCTGTTTTGTTATCACTATGAGTGCAAGCTCTTTCTCTGTAACAGTCAGTGAGTCCAAAGAAAGCACAGTGAGTGCTTAGAGGTGGCTCCTTCAGAAATAGGTGGGTGAGGAGATGAGGCTGGGAGCTGTTTCTGCTGAGTGGGGTGGGGAGATGATGTAGGTGACGGGTGCAGAAATTTGTTAGGATCCAGGATGGATACAGGACCCTGTAGCAGCCCTTCCTGGGAATCAGTTTGCTGGAGCTAGGAAGGGAATTGGGAAGAGCATCTCTTGAGAGGAATTTGGAGCATGTTTTGGAGCATGACAAAAAGGTCCTCCTTGTGTGGAGGAACCAGCAAGCTGGCCGAGACCTGGACATAAAGACATTTTGGGTGGGGAGTGAGGAAATTGAGGCGTGCCTTTGAGGGACTTTGTCTTTTAAATTTTGAGAACTTTATAAGTGCTACTCTGAGAGACAGATATCCACAGGATAACTACAAAACCAAGATGGAAACCAAGACTGCTGTGCTCCAGCATGGGCACACTCTTCACAGAAGTGAGTCAAGCAATAAGCTTGATTACTGAAGTTTATGTGGAAGCTTATGTGACAAAAGGCAAACTTGCCCTAACTTTTTTAAGATCTTTCACATTCTGAAAATGCATTATAGTGGAATATAAAATCAGTTATTCCAAACTGTATTTTAATGCATTGTTTTCTCTGAGGTACTGAACTTGCTGACAGTGCATGTGCTTTTCTGGTGAGTGAAGAGATTTTTAGAGAAAAGTTAATGTATGAGGCAGAGGCAAGCAGAAAATATTTATAACGCCTAACCTCCTTGTGGTTCTAGATGCTTTCCTACTTGCATTGCCAAGTCTAGTAAATTACTACAGTTTAGAAAGCCACTTCTTTATAGTATACGAAAAAACCATAACTTTACGGCTTTTGTTGAAAAGAAATCTTGAAAAACTATTTTCAACCAAGGCAAACAGACTGCACATTTTGCAAGCGGACCAGGACTGTTGTTAAGTTTACTCTGCCCTGAGAGTGCAGAGCTTAGTCTCCAAGACCTTGCTCAGTTGAAATTAAGATCTCTTCAGACCTCATAGCCATTTTGAGGAATCAAAGTCATGTGAGACAAATCAAACCAGAAAATAGGTAAAATATCCTGAATTTTTGGTTAATTGGGAATGTAGAGACTGAATTTCGCCTTTGTTTGCTTAGGAAATCAGTTCCTTTCAGAGCCCCATGGTTAGTGAAGAATGGTTGGTTTCT
This sequence comes from Burhinus oedicnemus, assembly GCA_008921705.1. Taxonomy (NCBI): domain Eukaryota; kingdom Metazoa; phylum Chordata; class Aves; order Charadriiformes; family Burhinidae; genus Burhinus; species Burhinus oedicnemus. The sequence goes on from VFFE01009043.1 coordinate 886,856, forward strand.
TCACTTGCATTGTGTTAGTGCTACAAGAGAGCTGGAAAGCAGTCATGCCATGTGACTTTTCTCTCTCTGTTCTTAAGTTGTATGTTCCAGTTGTCTTCTGGTGCAGAGGTAAGGTTAGAAAAGTTATTCTGTAGAGAATTCTACCTGAGAAACCAGCTGTACTCACAGTACTTCCATCAGAGTTCAGCTTTTGGGTAAGACACGCAGGGGATCTGATTGTTTTAAAGCCTAAGATAAAAAATGAGTTATCTGGGGACAAGGTGAAGGTGATCAAAGGAATGCTGTGAAGGAATGTTGTGGCCTGAAGGAGAAAATGTTGGGGGAACAGGTGGTTGTAAACCAATGAGTTTCCTTTATCTAGTCACCTGCACTTAGTCCTTAAGGATCTCCCTCCTCAAGCTAAGAGGTATTATGGCACAAAGGCAAGTAAAAGGACCACAAGAAACCAAGTGGCACTGTCTTCCTAAACCCAGAATTAATAGCATATTTTATAGATAGTCACCTTGTGTGACTATCCATATAGTCCTAGAGCTTTGCTAAGCACTAAAGGCACCGTTCTGTTACATGTGTACTATGTGTACCACCTACTGCATGATCTTCTTTCTGTGCTGTAGTGTTTTGCCACTTTCACTAGTTTCATTGCTATGAAGGATGAAGGGACAGCTGGAGAGACCACAAAAATTATACATGGTGTCTATTATGGCCGTTCAAGTTTTCCACATATGGGGTTTGTTCAAAAGATCAGAGAGCAAAATCAAGGGAGCATATGCAGAAATGCAGAGCTCATAAAACTCCCCCCATCCCTTTAAGGCAACACACGGTTCTTGCTTTCTATTGAAAAGTGACTAATAGTAGGTGTTTTCTGTCTGGCACACACACAGTGTCGGTTGTTAATGGACAGCTGTGAATAGCTCCGAGTTAAATAATGAAAATAGAATATTTCAGTTGGAAGGGACATATAATGATCATCTAGTCCCACTGCCTGAGAGATAAAAGAGAGACACCCACCCTCAGTGAATATCATAATTAAACAACTTGCCTATTATGAGCTGCCCCGCATGCTTCTGTATATTAAGATACAGATTTTTTGGATTGCCGCGTTGGTACCGTACACTTTCAGAGGTCTTCAAAGCTCTGCAAATTCTGAAGGCAAAAAGTAGCTTAAAAGTTAAAGATAAGCTTTGGGTGCTGGAGGTGGCCAGGGATCAGCTGCCAATTGTGACAAGCGTGATGAAACTTGAGAAAACTTGCAGCTAATTTCACAGTAAGAAATGCAATCTGTAAATGACCTTACAAGGGACAGAGTGTTCTCGGGAATTTTTAGTTCCTCTGTGGATCAGTCTCTCCAGTGCCCCCAACCTCCTGCTGGTCTTGAGAGATGATGAGATTGATGGTTCTTTCCTGCAATTTTCCGTAAGTCTCAGGGCTGTGGCTAGGGGAGAGGGGCTATGAGCTGGGAGATATATGGTACTGCATGGAATTCTCTTCCTGAAGAGTGCTTGCTCGGATGAGGATGTCAGTTTTAACCCTGTTTGGGTGATTCCTTCTTCCCCTGAATATGAGGTCAAAAGGAGTCAGCTTTTGAGGATATGTAGTCAGCAATTAAGGAGACTGGCTATGGAAAGATGTATCTTATTCAAGTGGAATCAAGAAACTGCAGAAACAGTTCAGAATATTGGTCTGTTGTGCAATTTGGCAGACCTGTATGATGATCTTTAAATGAGGAATTAATTTGTGGTACTTTAGGGGGAAAAAAAGGACAAATGATGCAAGATCTCAAAGGAGAAGGGTAAAAAAGTGTATGTTAACGTTACTAAGTGCTGTTAAGATGTGCAAAGTTAATGAACCTACTCATGTAAATGAAAAATGGAACCAGAGCAGCCTCTCTGGAAAATTTTTCAAATGACTCCTGAAAAGCTTAGAGAGAAAACCATTATAATTAAACTAGTGGGGGAAAATGTAACAGCATACAAGAAATCAGGTTGCTCAGAGAAAATTATTTTGCAGCCATAAAGCATTAAGGCAATGGGGAACAGCAAAAATATTGTTCTTTGTCACTTGGGCTGTAATAGCAAAGCAACAATTCACAATCAAAAAGTCAGTTTGGTAGCAGGGAATCCCCAAACAAGACTTTGTTAGCTTTACACAAGAGAAGAAAAACGCAGCCGGAAAACAACTCATTTGACATGGTACAGTGGCATCAACAAAATAATGCCTCAGAGATAAGCAAATGGCATCCAGAATGCCAAAGAAAATTTTACATAGCTGGAGATTTCAGGTAATAGCACAGAGAAGTCATTAAATCTGCAGCAACTGATTTGTACAGTAGCCTCATAAATTAAATGAAACCATATTCAAAGTACACAATGTACTATAGCTTTGCTTCTGAAACTTCTGAAAGAAAACAGAGATGTTTTTGAAAGCCTGGGATGCTTCCAGATATCCTAGGCTTGGAAACAGAGAAAAATGATTCATTCAGTCTATAAAGCATCTAGTCTTGGAGAGTAAGTTAAAAATCACTGTGTCTGTGGAAGATAAAAAGAGACAGTGGCATTGCTAAAGCAGCATTGCTAGAAAGTTCGATATGTGCCCTCATAGCCACGGAGAAGGCATTTTGGGTTTGGTTACGTCTGAGCAATTAAAATGAAGTGCTAGAGAGTGCCACAACTAAATACCTATGCTTGAATAAATATTATCCAGCTTAGTTAAAAGAAAAAAAAAACCCCAAACCTGTTTGTACTCAGTACCAAATATTACTGGGTAAAGAAAGCAGTTACCAAATCACACTCTGGACACTGGCAGGGAAATGAATATTCTATGTAGGATGAAACCTTCAGCAAAAAGATCCTACTGCCACTCAAGAGGCTTACAAATAGGAGGCGTATGTAGCAGCACCAAGGGTGATGACATTCTGATGTATAGGTGCTGAGATGGTAGGATGGAAGCTGTGGCACATCATGCTCACAGCCTCATCTATCTGCTAGTAAAAGCCAGGGGAGTAAATCTAGAATTGAAATAAAATGATGAAATTGTGAGTGACTGTAGCTTCACGTGTGGAACAGTTCTGACCTCCTAAGAACTAAAACCTGACCTCCAAAAGGTAAAAGCAATACAGGAAAGCCTACTACTAAACTTATTAAATCAGTTCAGAGATTATTAGGGTTTATAAACTCAGACTGAATTTTTTTTCTGATCGGTCTCAGATGTGTGCAAATTCCTGTGGCAACTGCTGGGCAGAGATGCATGCTGGAAGCAAGTCCCTTCATAGGACATGCTTTAACACACGCATTGAAGGGTTGATGACCGCATATGCTGGAGTTCCTAGTTCATCTTTTAGTTGACTCCCTTTGCAAATAGGAGAGTAACAGACATTTCTAAGTTTTGGATTTGGTTTGTGGTTGGTTTTTTTTGTTTGTTTGTTTGCTTTTTTTTTTTTTAAATTAAGCCCATGTTGTCCCAATTGGATTGTAAGAAATGACACCAGATTGCTCTGAAAGCTGCCTGCCCTTTGGACTGTACAGAGGAGCCTTGCAGTCAGTCAGTGCTGCTATTTCACCTGCCAAAGGCGCGACAGCCGGTGCGAAGGAGCCTGGTTGCCAGAGGGTGGCTGGGGGCTCAGGCAGGCTAAGCCCGGCAGAGAGGCACGCTGCCTCCCCCCAGGGTGATTCCTTGCTGGCTGTGCTGTCCTTCCCGTTACAAGCTCCCTGCTGCTGATCCGGGGGCACATGAGCTGGCAGGGTAATGAAGTGATGGCGAGGTGAGGAGAAGACAGCCCTTCTGAAAACATAATTGCGCTTGTATTTTGAGTGAGAAAGAATGGCAATTTGCAATTAACAGGAAAGTTTTATACAGTAAAACTGCTTGTAGAAATGGCAGCATTGCAGCCGTTTCCTTCAGAGCTGCCTGGCTCCAGGGCTCGTCAGCGGTAGTGGAAAACTGAGGATATGGAACAAATGCTCTGAGCAGATCACATCAGTTACTTTCACGTGGCAAAAAAAAGAAAAAAAATTCTGTAAGTGGTGGCCTGTGGGCTGGAGGATTGGTTAAAAGGGTTCATTTGGTCTTTTTTTTAATAGCTCTCCAGCAGGACCCCATGGCTTTAGCAGGTATTGAGTACTGAAGTACCTGCCCCCGCCATGTTGGAAAGTTTTTCTGTTCAGAGAGAGCTTCCTCTAAGGGGAATGACTTGGGGGTGTCTTGATTTCTGGGGGGCGAAGAGCATCTGCCCAGCTCCTATCCCTCAGTGCCATGCTGGGGCTCAGGTAGCGTGATCCAAGGGGGACCACGGGACGCCATGCCGTGGAGAGCTGTGGGGCAATCCACTGCCTTGGCCTGCGGGCAGAGCAGGCCCGCAGCGGGAAGGCCCTGTCAGGCTGAAACAACATGGCTGCTAGAGGGCTGCCTGCAAGCAGCAGTCGGGGCTTTAGGAAGAGGTTATATGTTCCTAGCTGCCCTCCATGGAGGGAACCATGAGCTGAACGTACTCCTTGCTGGGGCTTGAGGGCTGGGGCTGAAGGGGTGGTGGTGGCATTGCAGCCTCGAGGCCAGGCCAGGCCACACAGGCCCTCTCTTTGGGCAGCTCCTCCTCTCTACCACAGCCACAGCTGCGTCACTGCCAATGTGCGGCGGGAAATCACTTCTATGTAAAATATAATTACCAATGCAGAGCCGCCCTTATGCAGGGGGTGCAGGGGGCTGGCCACAGGAGTGACAGATTTGAGTGATTTTTCCCAAGAGCAGCCTTTTTAACTGAATGTATATATATTTATTTTTATACTTTCTTGGTGTTGTACTCAAAAACTTAATTTCAGATAGCGTTTTTATGAAGCAAGGGGAAGGAGGTTTTTGGAAGGCTTGCCAGCTCCCAAGTCTCCCGTCTTCCCTTGCTAGGGGCCCGGCCCTTTTCCTCCTGTTTTGTTTTGGGGTTTTTTCACTCCGCATGTCATGAGATCTGTTATAACCGCTTCATTAAGCTGCTGTGTGTCATGGTAGCGGCTCTACAAATTTAAATTGGCTATTCTTGTCTGCAAGGACGTGAAACTGGAGGACCAGAAGAACCAGCTCCGCAGCTGTATTTTTCCCTGTGCTGAATGGAGGCTGATATAAACAAAATGCTTTTCCTTCAGGGGTTTGGCGGCTCTTGCCCAACCTGTCAGAGAAATGGTTATGACTATTTCTCTGCTTTCAAATGAGGCTGCTGAAAACTTACAGCCTCTCTGGGAATTTCGGCTTCTTTCCACACAGCAGTAACAAAATCCGGTTTTATGTTATGTTTAATTGCAGAGAATTTAGAGTGTTAAGAAGTCTGTCTTGGCAGATGTAAAAAGAGGGGGAAAAAAAACCCAAACAAGCCAAACTCACCCCACCTACCCCTTTTTCCTGTCAAACCCTAAATACCTATTCCATTTGGCAATATCCACAACTTTTATATAACCTGACTGGCTCTTTTAAGAAGCTGATCATGGCAGATACTTGCTACAACTTATATCCTTAATTTTTTTTCTGTTGCTTTCTTTGCTTAGTTTACTAAACAAATAATTTTTTCTTAAACACTATTAATTTAGCCTGAATTATTCATTAAAGAATTTTATTTCTGCTATAAACTTTTTCATTGGCTATTAACCTGTCTTTTTGCAATACCTTTTAGTTGAATTCCAGTTGCAACAAAAGTGACAGATAAATAAATTAAAAAAAGCCCTTAGGTGAAGGAGAATAATATGATACAAAATCATACCAGGAGAGGAATTAGTGCAACAACAGCATATCAGAAGTGATTATATGCACCAAAATGATCAAAGTTGATTTTTTTTCTGTTCCTGTCCCTGCTTTGTAAAAAAACCCCAAACAATCTTTAAAAGTGTTTTTGAATCAGATTTTGTTTCAGAAGGTGTTTACAGAAAGCAAATATCATAAACCCCACAGATATTCATGAGGATATTAATACAGAGCAATGGTTGTCACTTGGTTCTTTTGTAAAATGTTTACTTTTCCCATGATAAGTTGATATCTCTGGATAATTCATAGTTTTGGGGTTTTTTTATGGCTAGAAGCAGCTTTCATAACCATAGACCTGGTCATTGATACAGGAAGCAGAAAAAGTACCATGTGCAGCAAGTAAACAGCAAATGTTTTTGAACAGGTGACAGAATAAAATGACAGTGCAAATGGAGAATAAACATGTGATAATTACAGCTGGTTCCAAGTAAATTCTTGTGTGTTGTCACATTGAGAAAAATAACGTCAAAGTGACATTCTTGACTGAGTAAATTGCTCACTGGGAATGTTTCTCCTGACTGTTCAACAAAACATGCTTTTAACGAGTGCTTTGGCAGGAAATTTGTTTTGTGCTACTGTCAAAGATATTAGATTTCATTGAACTTGATGAGAGTTTTGATGCCAAAGTATCGGGGAAGTGGTGGACGGTGCTTTGAATAACAGAACTTTCCAGGAAAGGTGGATCCATCCTGAAATTGATATTATTTGGCAGTTGGCTGAGTAATATGTCTTTGAGTCTTATATCCTCATGGCAGATAATTTTTATTATATTCTGGGTGAGACTAGAACGTCAGGATGCCTATCTTGGGAAGTGCTCAAGATAAAACAAGAGTCAGATAGTGTAACAGTAAATTTGGAACAAGGAGCTATACTTTACTTTTAAACTTTGCTGCTACTTTTTACTCATGGACATAATTCTCCATCCTGGCTTTCATCTGGGTTTTGTTTTGTCAAACAATTATATAGAAATGTAAATGGCAACTAATCTGTCCATGTGAGGTACAAAATAAAGGCTAGCAAGGCTAAGTTAATTACATTAGCGATTCATCTTTAGAGATGTGTTTTCAACTAAGGAAGTGTTGGCATCAGACAGTGGTCCAGTAAGAGAACCAGCAGGTGCGTTAGCACTTATGCTTAGGATGTTCATCTTCCTGCTGTAAAATTTGCAAATATGCGGTCCTACCTCCAGTGCAGCAGTGCCCAGCTGGTGACTGGGGCTATGTGCACAGCAAGGATGCAAGTTCTGGGTGGTTGTTATTGAGTGATGTGTCCTGTATTTTAACATTAATGGGCTTAATTGCTTGTTATTTTGTGCTCGGTTCTTATCATGAAGCCTCACTGAGCCTTTGCATTTCTTTCAGAATTAAAGACGCGATATATATTTGAACACAGGCTTAGAGATTTGAAACAAAGTAGCTGCAAATTTCAGAATTCCTAGTAAATATTTTAACAAAGCACGCTTGACATGTACAGATGAGGACTTTGAACAAAATATTTTTTACATTTGTGATTTCATTGCCTTAATTTGACTTAAAAAAAAGGACACCCAGAGCTGTGGTACTTGCTGTAGCTATTGCATTTCACAGTTGGTGCCTGTGTTTGTAGTGGTTCATATGCTTTTCCTTAACTAGGCAAAGTGATGTTGTTAATGAAAAATACTTTAAGTAATGTTAATTTTCTGTTTTTTTAATGGGGATTTTTAAATGGCTGTTTACACAAGTCATTGACATAATGAGATATTTTCCTTCACTTCTAAATCTCGTTTAAATCTGCAATGATTCTATATTTCAATATAGAGAAGAACCACTACCCTTACGTTACAATAGCATGCCAATTCTTACCAGTTTATTGAAGACTGACTTCCTTGTCCCCAGGTGTGTCGGACATACTCACTTGGAGTTGTGCCTGGTTTCCAGGAGTTATGGTTTCCCCCAGAGATACTGCAGGTCCTGTGGTTATCGCGTACCTGCTGAGGGTGGGAGGAGGCTGGGAGCTCAGCTCCTGTTCCACCCAGCACTGCCTTCACTTCCTTTTCCTTTCCTCCCCTGTAACGGAGGAAGAGCGCTTGTTCTCTTTGCACTGACTTTATCACAGTTTAGGTAGTAACTTTTAAATTGTTTAATGTAAAGCAGTCTTTACATAGGCTGTCTGGTGTAAATCAGTCATTTGGTGTGACAGAGCATGTAGAGCAATGTCAGTTGCTCAGAGCTTGCAAAGAAGACCTCAGCAGCTGCTGATGGGTTTTGAGGTTAGGCACTGAAGTGTGCATCTTTTCACTGTTCTCTCCTGATCCAGTACTTTTAAGAGCCAAACAACTTTGCTTGTAAGTAGATTTTTATTGATGCTTCATAATCTTTAGGGATGTAGGGTTAGGAAGAGAGCCTGTATCTTTTGTGCATCTTGGAAACCTTGCTGCCACCCTGTTGTTCTGGATTTGTAAAGCTTAGAGGGCCTGGCCTGTAGGACCACAAATGTTAGGTACGATACACCTGGGCAGGAGTTTTGAGGAGAGAAGCAATGTGGAAACAGGTCTTTGAATTGCCATTAGGAGTATAATGTTGAAAGTTATTTTTAATAAGAACAGCAGGCTCATCTATTGTGACAAGTCCTGCCCCAAGAAGCACTCCGGAGAAGACGTGACATGAGTCCTGCAGGGCTGGGCGCCCTGCCCTCGCTGGGCAAAAATAGATGGCAGAATGTACACAGTAAGCAATTCACCTCTTCCTTTCAAAGTGAGTGTTTGCATCCCTAGCGTAGCATAGAAAACACGGCACGGGCTGATGCATTGCCAGAACTCTTTCTTAGAGAGATTTCTGGTCTTGTTTCTTTTGTAAAGATTTCCAGTGTTTCATGAGAATAGCAGGAGTTAATAATTGATTAGTTGTGTGTAATCACCTCTCATTTATATTGATTGAAGAGGGCACTCAGTAGCTTTCAGAAATAGGTTGCTGCAATTTAGTCCTGTTTGCCCTTGTGCAGCATGAACAAGTGTGCTAACACAATAATAGTTGTTGTTGTTATTATTACATATACTTGTAAAGATGAATGGAAATCTAGCAGTTTCCCTGAAGGACTCTGGAATAGTATCTATAACATCTCTCAGCAAAAAAATATTAATTAGTTTTGGATCTAGTTATGCTTGCCTCTAAAGATGATCTTTCTACTCCAACCTCAGAAATTCTCAGTAGGAACTGACACATTTGGGAAGATGGTAATTATTTTGTGTACTTATTATATGATGGGAAGACAGATGTAGAAGTCTGGTTTTCCTCCCCTTTGTAATAAAAGAGGTAATTATAACAAGAAAATACCTACTCATTTTATTAATCTAAACGTTTGCAATCTCTGTATTTGTTTTGTAGTTTGAATGCTGGAAAATTTAATAGGGATATTTTTGAAAGATGTTTAAAAAATATTGTATCTTTTTTTTTTTTTCCTGAGCTGTAGCAACTGACTAGTACCAAAGACAGCCTGAGGAGGGACTTTATTATGGCAATAAGCCAAAAAGTCATGACTATCATGTAACAAAATCTCTTCCGACAGAGGGCTCAATTCAGAGAAGCATCCAGCCTTAGGATATGGTTGCTCAATAGTCAGGGTGATCCGTGGTAATGGGAATCACTCAAATGAGGCACTGTGATCTACTGGGTTGCTTCAATCCCTTCTTCATTCCCCCAAGAGCATCTGCATGTTCCTGGGAGCATGGATACTTGAGTTGCCACTTTGCATCTGCTTTCTTCTGCAGTTCTGTCATACAGGTTGCCAAACCAGATCTAGGGGTGTCTCTACACACTTGTTTGAGTTGTGATAGCCGTGCCAACCTCCAGGGAGTTGAGCATCATGTTGGGAAAGACTTTGGGTTTGGAGACTGTTGGAGAGGAACCTCCATTGCTCCAAACCTTGTGAACATCACAAATGGTGTTTGACCTCATTCATCAGCACAAACAGGTATAGCAATTTTGGGACAAGTTTGGCATCTAAAGTCTCCAGTCACAGCCTGCTACTCTTTCCTCTGTACCTTTTATCATGGTATCAGGCAGCCCAAGGCTCAGCTCCATATCATGGGGTGAGCATGTTGAACTGCTTGTTTGTTTTTGAAACGTCCTGATTGCCTGTCGGCATCTTCCCATCTCTTCTTGTGGTCACATGCTCTTGGTTTTTGTTGTTTGGGTTTGTTTTTTGTTTTTCTGCCTCACACTTGGCACTTGCTCAAGCCACTTGAAATCACCAACCTGGTAGAAAAATAACCTGGCCCAAACCAATCATATATTTTTCTGCTTGAATATATTTTTCTGCTTGAATTCTGAGTTGAATTGATTCCTGGAGTCAGTGCCAAACACACTGCAAAGGAGGGTATGAAACTGGGGGGTTGGGAGCAAAGATGGGGCAACAAGCCATTATGTCAGCTCAGCTGTGGGTAAAGCTGCAACACTGCACCTCTTTCCTGCTCCTTTCATTGCTTCCTACTACCTAGTCCAGCTAATAATGTGTGCCTGTATGTGTGCATGCAGAGTAATTGTTTTAGTGTTTGTTTTCACCATGTAAAGGAGAAAGAAAGCAGAGAGTTAAATGCCTTCTTACTTGAAGGCATTTCTCTGTATTATGATAATAAAAGATTTTTTTCGCACCTTTGTACGTTACCTCATGGTAAATAGCCGTGCCACCAAATTTCATGGAGAAGTAAAATATCTTTGGCGTGAAATAAGTTTGAATTAAATTATGGAACTGTTTGCATGACATTTCATGGAAATCTGTTTTGAACTTTCATTTGTACAAAATGCAATGTGGTTTACACAAGTAAACAGTCATTGAAATATTCTCTCCTGTAATTTATTTGCAGTATTATTTTGTAAGTTATAAATTGTAAAAAAAGCATTTATCCAGGGTACAAGTTGTTAGTTGCCTTATTTTGAAAAAAAAAAAGAAAAGAAAAGAAAAGAAGTACAGCTAGTCCCTAAATAGTGACTTTTTTAACTCTAAGTCTCCTGTGCCTTAACAAAAATGTAAAAATGACCAATCCTATCTCATATAATGCAGAACCATGTGCTGGAGTCATGGTGTGAAGCCTCTGAAAAGCTGACCACACAGTGTTTTGAGTCTGTACAATGGGGGCACCAACAGCTCTGGATTTGATTTTGCTTTTAAATGTGAGTATATGCTATTTTAAAAGATCACATGGATAATTGGGTGCAGATTGGTGGAGCCTCTTAAATATTACAGTTTTAGCTAGTTTGTGTATGTATTTGGAATGTATCAGCAAGTAGTTAATGTTGCTGTACAACATATCACTATCTTTCCAATATAGATCCAAAAGGAAGTCAAATTGGTTATGTACTGTAATACGTATGGGCTATTTCTTATATGTGTCACTGTACCATGACTCAGCAGCAGATTTGCTATATATAGCAAATAAAGCAACAAAAGCTTTGGAGATGTTGGGAATTCTGTCAAACTGAATGCAAAATACTCGCTTGAAATGAGTGCCTATTTTAACTGGATACTTCAGAATTATGATGGGTGACTTTTGACCTGCAGGGAATGAAGCCAAGTCTTTATGTATACTGTCCTTGAAGTGAGAAGTGTAACTCACAAGTTTATCAGACAAAACAGCAAAGTAAAAGAGAAAACTTTTCTGAAGAGCAAAGTATGTCCAAAGAGGTCAAAATGGTGGTGGGAGGGGGAAGTTTTAAAGAAACCCAACCTTTTTTTTTTTTTTTTTTTTTTTTTTTTT
>VFFE01009043.1:898381-930715 GCA_008921705.1 Burhinus oedicnemus
CAATTTCACTGGTTCCACTAATCTCTAAGGAGTTATACCAAAATCACACCTATGACAGACCAGACACATAAGCTTTCCCAAAAACCATGCACATTGTTGAATATTGCAGGGTCCAGTAACACGTAGGAAGAAATGTTTTGGGGTACCACCTACAGGTAAGTATAGTCAAAAACATAGAAGAGGGAATAGTTTTGCAAGACCAGCAGAGGTTGAATAAAAAACAGTGATGCAGAAGAAAGCAGCTTGGTAGGTGAGGAACGGTGTAAAATGTTAATGGTCAGGTTGAAAGTCAAGGAGAGGAAGACACAAGACTTGCGGACCCAAGAGAGTGGCAAGCTTTATAGCAGTTAGATTTTCAGAATCTGACTCTGTTCCATATAACTTCAAAGTTATGAAAGCCATCAAGGTCCAGGAATGGAAGCTTGTTGTCCTTTCCTGCTCACTTTTGATGATATTTGCATAAAATAAAGAAAATAAAATACAACCCTTCAAAATCCTCAGCAAGAATTGTGAATAGAAATTTGAAGCACTTCCAAAATGTTTGTTCAGTGTAAATGAAGTGTTCAAAAATAATTTGGAGTTCTACCCTAGTTCTGAAAATGGAACAATTGATTTGCAGTTCTATTCTTTATAAAAGGATTGTAACACTTTTGTTCTGTAACAACATAAAAAGTAGTCATTTAGTAATTAAAATATTGAGTGTGTTTTGGCCTCCACTAGTCAAAATCAATGATAAAGCTTCTAAGGCAATAGCTGTAATATGCTTATAGAAGGAATGTGTGTATTGTGGTTTGTTTAGGAAATCTGGTGAATTTTATGAAATAAATGCCACAACACAAAACCAGTGAGCTTATAAACATAGGAGTTTCTTTTAACAGAATGTTCAACTGTAATTACTTAAAAAAAAAAAATGTACTTTGTTGTTGTAGTTTTAAAAAACCAATTTTGCTGTGAAAGCTAATTTCAGTCTAAGCTTTTGCATTGTACAGAATAATGTAATTCATGTCAATAAAATTCTTGTGCTCTCAAAGTCAACAGTTAATTTTCATGTACTGATGCAGAGATACAAATTATACATCAAAGTTTATATATACACTCTTTCTAAGCACATAATAAATGTTTATTAAAAGATATACTTTGAGATAGGCTCCTTATTTAAATCATATGGTATTTACTTTGTTCAATTCTTAAGACGTTTTCTTGTCTATCTCCTAGAAATTACAAAGTAAGAAACTTAGTGCGTTGGATTGTGAATGCAAGCTGTTGTCTTCTGTCTTTGCTCCTCCAGGATTGTATTTTGACTGTGAGAATAGTCTTCGTACTGTCTGCAACTACTAGTTCCTTGGCACCTCTGTGTTACTTTTTAATATTGTTTAGCTTATTTTAAAATTAGAAGTGACACTTTCTTCCTGTTTTTTATTTGTTGGGCTATCCCTTTTGCTGCTTGTACTTCTTGGGTGTTTATAAGAAGTAGACAGGTAAGTGAGACTGATTTTGGTGATAAAGGAAGTTGCAATTAACATGTTTCCATTTTGTTGCTTTAGAAATGCTATGTACTTGTACATATCAACTGTTCTTTGATTCACTGAGGATTTAACTTTCAAAAATGGTGTTATTAAAGGCAGTTGTAGTTGTCATTTTTATCTGTGGGGTATGGATTGATTAATTTACGCCAAAAAAAAGAAGCTTACTAGAGCTTCACAAAGTAATCGGGGGGGGGAGGGGGAGGGGGAGGGGAGAAGTTACATGTGACCTGGTCAAAAACTTCTCTTCTTATGCAGGCAAAAGTTGACCGACCTGTTCATAAAAAGAAGAACAAGATTTAGTTCTTCATTTAAAAGCAAATTCACTTTTGCAGATTGTGTAAATGAAAGATCCTACTAAGAAAAATATGACAAACATGGAAGTGTTTTTATTAAGTTCAGACCTTTGCAAAATGGTCTGCTTTTACGGTACATATGCTGTGGAGCGAGGAGAAAGTAGAGAACAAAGGCAAAAAAAAAAAAGCTACAATTTTTAAGGATGGTTAGTCTGTTGTTTCCGAACCTGAGTACTGATTCTGTCAAGGCAGGCAATTTCATACTTTTTCTTAGAGGCTAGAAAAATATTCCTTCATACATTCAGTTAGGAAGGGAAGAGTTCATAAAAATCTTGTAAAATAAAGTGGTACATATGTGATATGTGCTGAGAATATTTGACTAGAGACAGCTTTTTTCTAGCAGTTGGAAAGGAGAATACGAGGAAGATAGACAAAGAACAAAGGAAAAATGAGACACGGGAGAAGGAGAGATTGAGGAAGAAAAAGAAAACAGGCTTGCTTATCAGTTTTCTTTTCATGAGAAATAATTTATAAATGAATAAAATTCTAGCTCAAAGAGGAAATATTTTTGCATCACTCTAGCTCAGAGAAGAATACCCAACATTATTAGAAATTAATTCTGATACTATCTTTTGAAGGTCAAGTGAATTGTGCTCTTGGATATAGACTACAAGCCAGGCATGTTCTCTGTGCAATTAAAAACAACATGCTCCACTAAAGAGAGTGAAAACTATTCAAATTAGCTTGCAAGGAAGAATCTGTGCCTTCATTTTATTACAACAGAGTATGTATTTCCAAGTGTAATGACATTAATCTCTAGTTTTATAGTTCACTTAGTTCTGCAAAGGTACCTTGTATGCCTTAAAGAAAAAAAGATTAGGAAATGGGAACATGATTTTCAGGCTTTTTGTAATTACAGGCAGCAGTTCATACTTTTTTCTTTTCTCATATTTATAAAAAGCAATGTAATAACATTAATGAACATGCGGTATAGGAGTATGTAATTTTCTCTAACAAAAAAATAGATTCCAATTAGCATGTTGTAATCTATATTGCACTTAATTTCTCTAAATGAATCTGATTCCATTGGGGCTTGGGGTGTTTTTGTTTTTCTTTCCTTTGTCACCTTCTCTGCTTCCTCATGCCCCCTGCATTTCTAGGCGTACCTTATGAAAATTATGTGTTTTCATAATTTTAAATCTCAGGGTCTTAAATTCACCTCCCAGACCTAACTAAGAGCATCCTGTTTTTTTCAAAAGTGCTGAACTCCTGTGGCTCCCATAGAAGGGGCTCAGTAGTGCTTAGCACTTCTGCAAATAACTTAATGGAAATGTAGGCAATTTTTATTTTAGATAGTTAAATATTGATTCAAAAGGTTCATGTCAAGCCTTTTCATTTGGAAACATACCTTTTGACAGGCTCCTTAATTTCTAGATTGTGTGCTTTTATAGCTTAAAGGAACCACTGGTGGGATTAAGCTATGCCAAACGGTCAAGCGGGTACTGCTGGCTGATATGGTAAGATGCTGATTCTTTTAAGATTTGAGTGGTAAAAATATAAGTTGTGCTCCCACAACATCAGCCTTTCCTTTGGCATATGCCATCATTGTAGTATTTCAACTATTTTAATTTCAAAATATTAATATAAGAGCATTTGTTATTACACATAAAACCTGTTGAATTATTGCAACAAATATATAGAAAATGTTCTGGTTTGTGGAAAGGCTATTTGAAAAGAAATTAAATACACAATTTATTTGTATTGGGGGGGTTTCTCAAGGTTAAAAATAGATCAGAACCTGTGTGAATAAAAGACATTTAAAGTAGTTACGTTTTTGTTGACATAAGTCAGCTTTGTACAGAGACATTGAATTAAATGAGTCAGAGTATACAAGGGTGTAGAATAACATATCTAGTGGATCCATGTACACACGTACTGTTGTCTCACCTTTCCTGCTTCACCTTCAGCAGCAAGGCTGTGCCCAGACCGTGCCTCTGCTCTCGGCGAGCCTCCCTGCGTGGCAGATTTGCTTGTGCCCTTCAGCTCCAGCTGCCATAATACAGGATTTAAATGACATGGGTAGCCTTGTGCTGACCCAGCAGACCTGCGGGATATTCGTGCAACTTGTAAAGGTCTAGCAAAGGGGCTGTACATCTTGTAAAGTCCAAAGTAGGATTTTGATGTGACTTACATTGGTGCATAAACTTTGAGCGGAGGCTGATTTTTAACATCAGTGCAAGAAATCTGGCTCTGTCATATGGAGAGAAATATTTCTAGAGCTTTTGGATCTTTCTCAGCTCAGTCTGTGAGTCTTCCAAAATGAGAATTTCAAAACTAATGTTACTGTACTATTTGATATGTGATAGTCTATAGTTGAGAATAATTTCTTCTTCTCATTCATTCATCATTTAAAAAACCAAACCAACCAAACAAAACCCCAAACAAAACGAAACCCCACCAAATTTAAGCTGAAGTTTATAATAAATGAAACGGGTAAGTGGAATCACTAGAACCAGGATGTACAATTATTTTCAATAATATTCTAAAAACTTCAGTATTAGAATTGCACCAGAAGAAATTGTTAAAATAGTTGGCTGTATCCTAAGTCCTTTTATTCTGGTTGATGTATTTTAATATAAATTAAATTGTAATATATATTAATTTACATTGCAATGGAGTTGTCTATTTACGATAGACAGTAATTTATATTACAACTGTTCTGATTGCTGATGTATTGAACTGGTTTTTGTTACTTGTTTCCCTGCAAAAAGTCCAAAAGAACTTATGGAACAAAATAAGAATGAGAGAGGTGCTTATTTTTTAACTCTTCTATTGTTTCTAGATTTAGGGTTTTTCTTTTATCTGAGATGATGCACCCGTGTATAGCTAATCTGATTTTGTGTTACTGCATGTTAGTATTTTTGTATTTGCTGTTTCTTTAAGAGACATGTAAGTGATCCTGTGACTTAATTGTCAGTCTTGATGTCAACAACCAACTTTAGACTAAAGCCAGAACCTAGGCATTTGAAAGATATTTTTGAAACTTTGCGGGAAATTATGTGAAAATAACTCCTAGGTTCCTCTTTTCAGAGGGGTGGACTAGCATTTGTGTCTGCCATGACTATGGCAGTAAGTGGCCCTTCCAAGTGTCCAAGGTGTATAATAACCTACTTTGCAAAAAAACAAGCAAACAAAAACCCCAAAACTCCAAAAACCCCCAAACAAGCGAAAAAAGGAAAAAAACAGACCATCCAATATAAGGCCTAATTGGCAGTTCTTTTGGGACAGGCCAAGGTGTACCACCCTTTTCAAGCATTTGTATGCTTGTGCTTCTTTAGGTGTGCTTTATGTGAAATATTCCATCTTTTCTTAGAAAGTTGAATTAACTTTTGGTATTGTATGAGTTGGAACTCTGAATATCATGGGGAGAAGTCTTAAACATCAAGACTTGGCCAGTACTATGAAGATACTTATGATGTTGTGTTGTCTCTTTTGTTTAAAATGGCTTCATTTATAATCAAAATAACAGCACATCCCATTTCCAGTTCTCTTAGCTGTAATTTCATTCAGGACTCAGTGCTAATAAAGGTTTAAGAGTCTAGAAATGGATCCAAAATGTTCAGTGGGGCTGCTGGTCCCAGAGGAGAGAAAATGGTCCTGGCATGACAGGTGTCTTCAAGATTGATTTTATCTAGCAGAAATTTCCCCCCATGTCCGTCCTAATAGTGGGGAGGGTTAGAAGGTTATGTCGGGAGGAGAGAGAAGGGGGAACATACATGAGAAAGGGCCCTGTCTCCAAACTCCTAAGCAGCAGATGGGATGTTCTGGAAATACTTAGATCATACCAATAAATAAAGACTAGCACATGGTCCAAAGAAACAACTTCTTTTGCCTATACAGTAACAAAAAAAAAAATCTGGTCTCAGGAGTCACAGCTGCAATGGCACAGTGACTCATAGTCTGTAAAGCGTGGGATAGTCCCTTTATGAAATGGAGTGGAATGAACTGCTGTTCAGATGCAAAATCTTCTCGAAGACCCACAACTGAGCTTTGAACAGAAATATTTTGACTTGTCAACAAAAAGTAGCTTACTTCAGAAAAGGAAAGAAGGGGGGAACAGGAACGAGGCTTTTGCTTCATGTGAACCACCTGAACTTAAAATATCATACAAGTGAGATGTGAAAATAAAGTGGGTTTCCACCCCCCGCCCAAATCTCTACGTAAGAAATTGAGATTCCTGTTTTGGAGGTTTGATTCCCTTCCCCCTCTAGATTGAAAAAAAAAATTAAAAAAAAAAATCACTGTTATAGGTATCTTAATGAAGTTCTCCCTCGGGGTGTTGTTCATGCAGAAATATTCTCACGCAAATGTATACACTAACTACATGGAAAAAAAAATACTGTTTTCTGTTCTCTGTTAAAGATGTTTTAAATAGACATTAAAATTATTAGAGTTTAACCTGGGCCTTAGAAGGCCCAGGTAGATGTTTTGCTTTAACGACCTTAGCACTTGCGATAAAAGTAGTTTTAATTAGAGTTGCTACTGTTTATGAGCAGTAGCATTGTTACTTCGATGTTCTTAGACTATAAACAAATTTTACGGAGAAGGAACGTGCTGGTTTTGGACTATATGATTGTAAATAAAGGTCTGATGCTGAACACGCA
Organism: Burhinus oedicnemus; assembly: GCA_008921705.1. Lineage (NCBI taxonomy): Eukaryota > Metazoa > Chordata > Aves > Charadriiformes > Burhinidae > Burhinus > Burhinus oedicnemus. The sequence continues at coordinate 904,865 of VFFE01009043.1, forward strand.
AATCCTTAAGTTACTCTTTACTAGTGCTTTAAATCCTCATTACTTTATGCCTGCTTATTCTTTAAAGTATAGCAGTTAGTTAATAATATCAATATATCATACTTGGCTGCTTGCCAAGCTGCTGCGTATGAAGTCCAAGCAACTTAACAGGACAGCTGCTCCCACGGCTGGAGGCGCAGCAGCCGGGGGAGCCCATGCACAGCACAATCTGGAGCCCATGACTTCCGTCAGTCTAGGCATCCTCTAACCCCTGCTTTCTGATCGGCTATGTGAAACGGAGTAAGCAATATTTCTGATGTAATATTAGTTGTAGGTCCGTGCACTTGAAGATGAGAACTGGGAAAAATCCTGGTCCCACTTGCATTCATATGGAACTATAAAGCTCACGTCTCAACAGAAGCGTTATTTCCATTGCATTTATAATTAAGTACCAAATGAATAAAACCAAAACAAAAACCAACCCCACCTGTATATATAAAAAAAAACGTGTTCATGTATCTACTGTCAAATTCAAATTACTTCCTTAACAGTGTTACCAATAGGCCTACATTGCCATGCCCCTCTACTTGGGTTTTGTAGAAAGCTTCAGTACTCCCATATAGAAGTTATCGCTGCTATGATCTGAAATGCTTAATAGTAGTGTAGTAACTTCAGAGGAAAAGCAATGCTGGTACTTGGTGCTTAAAACCAAAAATCCCAGTACTAAGGTAATCTGTGCCTGTGTATGAAGAAGCTAAGTGGATAACAAAATTGTCAGTGTTAAACCTGTGAGACTATAAACAAGGCATGTTTTGAAGTGCTTAAGGATAGTTTTGAAATTTTGCCTTTCAAGAAGTAATAGACCGTATTAATTAAACCCCTTAATTTTAAATGAAATATGCAAGAGAGAGTCTTTTACTATTTGATGCCATCTTCTAACAATCTGGAAAAAAGACCATTTTTTAAGAAATCATTCTTTCAAAATGTCCCACACTTGTGGACATGTTTCTGTTTATACCAGCTAAGGTAGATTTTACGGGTAAAATATATTCAAATAAAATATAGTCAATAATGACAGTCATGACATTGCATAGGCATACAAAGCCTTTCTTAGATAGCGCATGTTTCTATGCCTTTGCTGAAGGTTCAAAGCTTTTTGTAGGTCCTGTTTAGTAGGGTAATTTTCATTCAGATGTTAGTAAAACTTAAAGAATCTCTAAACCACTTAAAAATGAGAACCAATGCTGTCTTATTTAGCAATCCAAACTAGCACAGAGGTAAAAATAACTCAACGTAGAACGTGAAATGCATCTACATGAAGCACAAAGATGTCATAAGGATTGTTCTGTTTAGATTTACACTGATGCCTTTCTGGTGAACTTCAGACTCTGCTGCTGCTTATAAATAAAAATGTTCTTAGGTCTGAAGCAGTGTTGATTTTCTTACTTATGGTATGCTAATGACGTTATTGCCATATCTTTCTTTAAAGGTAGAACACTGTTTTTTCAATTCCAAAATATTCAGGATGTGTTAGAAGTGTGCATGTGTGTGTATATGTATGTGTGTGTATATCTAAAAAAAATCAAAATATATAAATATATATATTTTTTATATATTTATAAATTCAGTTTTCAAAACTGAAAGACTGCACACATCTGAGTTTAAGGACTTTGACGGGATAGTAACGTTGATTCTACACAGAATTTCTCACTGGTATCATGGGTAGAAATACAGTGGGTGTCTGTCTGGTCCTGTGCAAGGTGAAGCCTGCTGCTGGCTGGCAGGTAATGTTAGTATTGCGGGAGCCTATCCTTGTAGCGCTGGTGCAGTTACTATGCACATATTTAAACTTTTTATAAGCTCATACACATAATGAAACACAAAGTTACAAAACCAGATGCTATAAAACAACACAGAAAGAAGCACTTTTGTTTTCAGTTTCTTAATACATATCTTGATAAAATATTTAGTAAGGTGAACTGTGTCACAGGCAAGTACTGTGCGGGCATCTTGTTTTAATTCTGGTCTGCGCTCACTAGCTCTGGAGGCTTGCATTTGATCTCTGAGCCAAGATAAAACCCACAATGAGAACCAAACAGTGCAAATAAACAGAAATGTCTGCTTTGGTAAGGGGTGTAAAGCACAAGGAGTATTGCACTAGATCCAACAGTATGTGCCACCGGGCGCTGTTATTCGCACGGCCATTATTCTGCGACAGCATCCTCTGAGAGAGAAGCGGAGGAGACGTAGCTGTTGAGCTCCAGGGGAAGCTGAGCGAGGCGGCGTGCTGGTGCTAGGGAGGGGCATGGCTGCCCTGGGCGCTGCAGCTACCACTGCGCTGCAAACGCGGCTTTGCTCCTAGTCTGTTCTAGTAGTTACCGTGGTAGGTAAGGAAGAGCATAAAACTAATGGACTTTCATTACCCTCTCCCAAGTGCAATTTTAATGTGCCTTACCTGTCCGAGTCTTGGGTTTTTATATGACACTTCTGTAAAACTGTTTTTCTTAATTAATAATCCCTAAGAAACTGGTTGTTATGAGCAGTTTTATGAGTGGCTTGGAACTTAGTGCCCTGGTCAGGATGAGGTCTGTTAGAGGATTTTTTCCTCAATAAGATGAGGGGCTGGGGAACATTTGCTTTTTTAACAGTTTGTAACTTTTTGTGTTTGAGAGAGCTACATCTTGGACACTGCTAGATCACTTATTCAGGATAATCTGTGGCTTCAGACTGGTTTCCATCATCTGAGGAAACACGAGAGACTGAGTTCATTGTACTGTAGCTTTCCTCTGGTCTCCCTGTCTGAATGGACAAGGGCACACACTTTAGAGTACAGTCGTTTAAATATTTAGTAGTGAGTTTACTGCTTACTACACTTGATTTCAAAGGGGTTAGCCCCAGAAGAAAGCACGGCTGTTGTATACTCAGGAGTAAGCGTTTTCAGGATGGCGCCTTAACATGGCACTTGTACAGGACTTGTGTGGTATTAACAATTTTAGGTCCTGAACCTGAAAACACTTGCGCGTTTCACTAAATTTATTCTTGAGAACAGTCCATTAGTACTCACGCGAGTGCGATTATGGACACGAGTAAGTGCTTGCAAGATCATGGCATTAGTCTTCAAAGGGATCGTAAACTCTATGGACCATTGCAAAATTAAATATACTGCAATGACCTGTGAAATTGCCACATATATGTGTAGCTACGTGAAGTAAACTATACATTCCTAGTATCCAGTTCTGTCAATGTTTAAACAAATGAGTAGCTTTACTCATGCAAGTAAACCCAAGCAAAAATACAAAATGATATGGGATTGCTTGTAAAGTTGGTGATAGATTTAAATGTTTGCAGGGCTCTCCTGCTGACTTTACTGTTAAAACATGTGTTTTTATTCTACATATTGAGTCACAAGTGCATTGCTCTGGATTCAAATACCATGAGAAAAATAAGCGAGTGCGTTTGCAGAGTGAATTAGTGACATAGACTCTACTAAAAATCTCTGAAGTTGCTGAAGAGATTTCTACTGACTGCAGTGAAGGTGAATCAGGCCCCGTCTAGGAAAGCTACTAATTTTACTTTTGTTTTTAGTTTTTAAAAAATGTACATATATAAATTTTGTAAAAGTTAAACCGTGTCACTGGACCAAAAAAAGATGTGAGGATATTATTATTCCCTGTCTCTCTTTGTTCCTTGACTTCTGTTGCATTTGGATGAAATCCCCACAGATTTTATTTATAAATGGTCACCTGTTGTGTAGTGTTGATCTTTTCATTAAAAATAATCAGCATTTCATGTTTTCGAGCTCTTAAAGATAAGCAAAATCTCTTTGTGTTCTTTAGTACGTAGGGCAGATAATACAGAAGGCAATAAAAGCAAGCGATCTTTTTCTTGTTAGGAATGGAAAAAAAAATCATTTCTTTACACAGAGCAGTGTGGTAGATCTTGATCACAGATAGCCTGAAGTCATGAAAAGCCATGTTCATAGCTGTGCAGAGATAACGACTAGGACGGTTAGTTCTCTGATAGAAGCAAAAGGTACAATTCCATAGAAGCAGCTCAATTTTTTTTCATTGTCTTTTAAAAAGCATACTTGTTAGCTTGTGCCATTTATTAGAGTCCACAAAATGGATGATATGATGTCTATGTTCTGACGCAAACGAGGCTTTTGCTTCATGTGAACCACCTGAACTTAAAATATCAGTGTCTGAGAAAGGAGTAGTTCATCCTACTGTTTAAGAAAGTTGTGTTAAAATACTAAGCATGTAAATGTCACAGATGCTTTTTTTGGCTATTATTGGAGAGTTACTTGGGGATTGGTATTGTGCTTTGTAGTTGCCATGGAAACTTTTTAATACATGCAGTTTGGGAACAAGAAATCTGAAGTAATTTTTGCATTCCTAAATCCAGTTTCCTAGTAATAAGAGGGACAGTTGTGGATTATCAGATTGTTACCAAAGATTTCCACAAGATCCTAAGGTTATTAATCTCTAGAAACAGGGGAGGAAAAATTATACTAATAAACTTCTACAAAGAAATAGGAAGAAATTATATCTATTTTTTTTGTCATGTGGAGACTAATCAATTCCAAACCCAGTATTTTAATGTGTTCTCAGGAAAATGAACGGCTGATCAAAAAGTGGGTTTTGTAGAAAGCCAAAACAAATTCTAAATTATTTTTAAAAATGCTGAGATAATTACGACTAAAAAATCAGCAACTAAATCTCAAATGAAACACTTTTTTTAAAAAAAGTATTTAATATATCTTCTTTATTCACTTGTACTAATCTCACTCTAAGAGTCAAGAAACACTTCTTAATATGATGGAGATTGTATACTCATTTAGAAGCCTGATCACAGTGTTCCTCTTTTCTTTATTAGTGGATTTTAATGCAGTAATATACCTAGAAAGATTCAAAAATATACTAAAACAGTTTTGAGAACAAAAACACTTGAGTTTGCTAATATTTTTTTTGAAGATTAAAAGGTAAACCAAAACCACCTAAGAGCAACAATGCTTTTAATTTGTTTGCAAAAAGATTTTAAAAGTGATGATCCCTTATATTTTCCAGAAAAAAAGATCTTTTTAGAGTGTTTAATCGATTCTTACATATTAATGTTTTTATTGTTAATTCCTAGTGATAAAATATTAGTAAATAGGATTTGAATGAAAGTGTTCTTTTTACTTTAATTTGAAGGCATATCTCCAATAATAATTGTTTTATTAATAAAATTGTTGGTTTAGTGTTTATCCAATTTGATATAAGTTTTTTTTTTCTTTTTTTGTTTTTGTTTTTTTCCTGGTAAGGTAATTTAATTTAGGAATACAAAGTCTAAATACTTTAGTAATTTTTCATAGCATTGCTGCTTTTCTCTTTGAAAAGAACATATTTCTTAAGAATCATAATTAAAATTTTTAAAAAGTGACATTAGAACTAAAGCATTGACAAACGTAACCTGTATAGGTACTGAAAATTTTCTGAGATTGCTTCATTTTAATAAAATGTTTTTGTTTCAAACTAGTTACTTCAGAAGTTCTTTTGAAGTTTTTCTATTGCTAGTTTGAATTTCATCTGGAGGCTTTATGTTTGAGGAGTCAGCTAATATTTTGTAAAATTTATGTTCAAAGATAACATAGCATAAACATTTGAATTTAAAAATGGATTAGATCTCTTCATTTTGCTTTCCTGTTTGCAAACTTGTCAATTAACTTCCACAGGGATATGAAAAATAGGTTTTAGATAGAGATAATCCACTATAATCCCAAAACAGAAATCAGAGGACAAAATGGTCACAGCAATAAATTATTCTTTTATACATTCTTGTTACCTTGATTCCTCCAAAATTTTCCAAATCCCCTGCTTAAGGTCACAGGAAATATGAACCTCATCAAAACCTTAAAATAAAGAGGTTGATAATGCATAAAACAAAAATGGTATATTATTTTAAATAACATTGTGCAATTATGGTAATGACAGTTTATTCTTTGAATTTGCTAGTCATATTTATAGTAGTGGAATTTTTTACTATATCTCCATAACTTGGACATTCTGAGTTTTCCTTGATTAGGTAAAGCTTTAAAATATTCCAGAAAGTTCAAAGGTAGGTCCAGTCATTTCACATCAATTTATACAAAAACATGTGCTCTCACAGACCGATGGGCACAGACCAAATTTTTAAGGTGGGGGAGACTGAACTTTATGAGAGTGTTTTTGTGATTTCCCCCCTCCCTCCTTACTTTGGTTAGTCTAGAGTTAGAAATAAAAGATCATCTCTTAATGCAGGATGCACATTCTGTCTGCCATACGTGTATGGTGACTGACATGTTTGTAAAAGAAATTATTTTGCACAAATTACCATCTGTTAAGGAAGTCAATATCATAGACACATCATGCTTTAATATTATATTCTAAGATGATTATAGAGATTCAAATGAGGTTTTGGGGGGAGAAGATAACAGATTTAGGAACAGAAAGTATAGTAATACAGGCAGTTATATAGTTGCCTTAAATATGCACATTAGTGGTGATGGCAGGACTCGTGTTTAAAAGGTTTGCGGTATAATTTGTTGCTAGTACTTAATATATTTGGTAGAGGGAATATATTGTTTTTAATGTTATATAGATGCTTTACGGAAGAATAACTTGATTTCCAGTGCCTTTAAACTATTGTCCAGAAAAATTCTCATTTGAATTAAAGGCACGAATGAGAAGTTGGAATTTATGTTCAATAGTATTACTGGGAGAAAAAAGGGTATAGTACAGTCAGAACATTTCACTGTGCACTTATTTAAGACACATAGTGATCACACAGGTCACAAAGTTGGGAAGTGATATTCTGCAAGTATTTTAACTTTAACTTTGTCTAAATGTAATTATTCAAGTATTATTAAAGCACGCACCAAATTGACTATGGCAGAGAATATTGCCTTAGGAAGCCTGTGAGTTGCAAGGATTCTGGCTGAAAAGAGTATGCAAAAATCAATACGTTCTTGGCAGTGAGGTAAATTTGAGCCAAGCTGACCTCTCTTTGCAGCTAATGTCCATGCTAAGAATTATTACCATTCACTCAGAGAAAAGTTTTAATGCAAACTGAAAATATTTGTTTTAGAGCAAACATGAAAAATTGAAGGACTTGCTTACCTATTTGATTAAATGCAAAAGTGAGACCGCACATAGGATTTTGTTGTGCTGTGATAGAACTTATTTTACCAGTCACTTTCATAACCTTTAAACAGCCTTAAATAGTACATATGAAAAACACATTCATAACAGATTCCCCACAGGGAATTTTCTTTGGTTTAAGAAAATTTTATTAAAGATTGGCATTGCAAATAACATTTTTCATAACTATATGTAGACCTGTTAAAATTTTTATTAAAACTGGAGTTCGGCCTGTTCTTTTTCATCATTCTATCAGATATTAAACTCCAGCAGCAGCTGTAGGAAATGGAGAAAGGGATTTTCAAAGGGATTTGAGTCTCCCTGTCTCTGTGCCTTTAGTGATCATATTATCATAACTATCACACATAACAAAGCTCTAAATCTGTAATTCAGATAAAGTAGTCAGGACTTTGAAATACAAAAATCCAAACATGTGCTGTAACATTTTTTTTGCAATGCTGGTTCCTTTAACACGGATTTTGTAAACTTGCAGAGGTATCCAACAGATTTTGTATACTAACACATACTAAACGACATTATTACTTAAATGTTTGATGGAGATTTAATTAAAGGTATGTTCTGTTATACCTGCAGTAGTTCCACCAAGAGTATACCAGATACTGTTCTACCAAATGATGATCAAACCACTAAAGGTTAATAAGAAATGATGTTAGAAGCTTTTTTTTGGACTGAATTATGTAAGCTAAACTGCTGTGGAGGCAATGCCCATCTTCTCAACAGTGTGTGAGTCCTGTTTCATGAGGGGGCAGCTCAGCATAATGCTGTGTTGAAATGGTAAGTGTGAACGCAATTCTCTGATGAACTTAAGAAGCTAAAGATGCAATGTAATAAAAGTTAAAGAGGCTAACTTTTAAAGTAAAAGCAAGGTAGTACAAAAGAAATGGTTTCCAAAGTATTTTAAGTACTTCTCTTAGCTTATTTACATTGAGAAGATGGTTTTGGTATTAAGTGCCTAGGGAAAACAGTAGTTGCATTGTGAAAAGTTAGGAAAACTCTAAATCTCAATATCAAACCGGCTTGTAAATGAGCAGTTGCATATATATTTATTGTAACACTGCCTTCTGCTGGTCACACCTCATTTATGATGTAAGTGAATGTGCTGGATAATAGTGGGATGTTGTGTTTATCTGAAATTATTCTCAATATGAGATATTTGGGGCTTAGAAAATATTTATATGGAGATAGTGTACACCTATCAAATATGTGTACATCAGTGATAAACACACTGCATCTATGCTATATGGTTACAGCTGTTAATTTGATATTTTCTTGAGCTCTGCTGAGAGAAAATTTTTCATGTATAGCATACCAGAGTTATCAAATCCTTTCACTTTGTTTTTAAATTGATTCCTACTTTCGATATTTCTGTAGAGTTAGAATTTCTGCTTGTTTCTGTTTTTTCAGTTGAAGGGCTTTGGGTGTTGGAGAGCATATACCAAGCAAGACATCTGCAGAAAAAATTCTGTTTCATAACAAATGTCTAAATGTAATGGAGGTTAGGAGACTGTTAGATCTATGTGTTTATGTATAAATTCAAGCAAGCATATGCATAAGCTGCACTTTTTGTTACAAAGTACTTTATTATTCTTCAGTTGGTCATTCAAAATACACACATATATTATGATAATTACTCCTTAGAGGAAAAATACAGGATTTTGAAAATGGTTTCTGTTTTACTTTCTAGCATGTAAAGCACATATTTTCTTTTTTTTTTTTTTTTTTTTTTTTTTTTCAAGTGGCTAAAAGCTGTGCCTAGCTCAGGATGATAATGGAAACATGGTTGTCCCTGTGCAGGCAGAGAGAAGAACTTGGCTGTCAACTGCAGAAGGTACCAAGATGCAATCAGTGTAGAAACCACTCATATTTCTTATTGGAATATTTGTTCATTGGCACATTGTGAGGAAGAAACACATCTAGGGGGAGAGGTTTCCTGCTAAGTACACAACAATGTTGGGTGACTGTTGCTACCTGTTTTATGAATTCAAGTGGGAGAGAGACTCAGATGCAGTGGTGGAGCAACAATTTATTCTTGGACTTGAAGAGCAACAGGCTGTGGATTGCCTGAATTTGGAAGAGTAAAGCAGGAAAAGGATAACTCAGTGCTTGTGTTTGGTCTTGAGGTAGTTGGTGTCAGAGACACTGTGTGATGATCTTGTCAGATCCTACGTTGTGGAACAAATTCTTCATAGCTTGTGTGAAGAACCTTGCATGTTTCTATCACTATAAAACTAAAGCATGGGGACCTCAAATATAAAGATGATCAAAATATATCAGAGCTGCAAATGGCGGCCGTGATGATTCCCAGTCATTCAGCGCACAAGGCCTGTGGGGCACTTGGACTTTTCTTCTGTAAATTTGGGGTATTTTGGTTCAGAAATACAAAATCCCATGTCCTTTTATCTGTATCTTATGTAACAGTAACTAGGAAGAGACATAGTTAGGTAAGGTATAGATCCAAGACAAATATCTGAGGTAGAACACTGGGAAATGGGGGATGGGGGTGTTTTGTTTTTTTTCTTTTTCTAACTGGAAAGCTTATCAGCAATGAATATTTGACACTTGGCAAAATGAATTGAATGTCAGTTTATACATCATCTTTGTACAGCTGAAAGAAGCAAGTCCTAAACCCCAAAATCAAGTGGTATAAATCAAGCGGTTCCTTTGACATCAACCGTTACTGCTATGAAGTGGGAAAGTGTGACTGAGCAAGGTGTATATGTCTAGTGTTAGCACACAACAGTATTGACAGGCAGCGTATTTCCATTCTAGTAGCAAATGGATCTTACTCTTCTTCTGTTTCTTTTCTTGGCCCAAACTTTGAAATTTGTTACTTAAATCTCTGACTAAACCATACAAATTGTAGTGTCTGGATTAGAAATGTGGTACTTGTTTTAAATAAAAAGCATGCCAAATATGTGTGGTTAGGGATTTGGACTATAGGTATAAGGAAGCAAAGGAATTGAAGGGAAGTTAATAAGTGATCTCAGAGGTGAGTTGTATAATATTTTCCTCTTATTAAAGTTATGAAGTATTTTAAGAGAAAAGTACCTTTATGGGGTAAGAAGAGGGTTATGCAGAGAAAAAATTCTGTTAGTCATATCTTAAAAATCTGACGCCAATCAACTTGGTCTGCTCTTCCTTATGCAACAACAGTTGATTTACTGTTATATTTTCCTCATTAGGCTAGTTTTATTACTGTTGTTTTGGCAATGAACATGGTATATTGCACCTCACTTAACTTACCAGGAGGTGCAATGGTACGAGCAACAGAAGATGCCTTGACAGCAGTTTTCTGAACATCAGAAGAGGCAGTATAAGCAGCGCTATACTGAAGTAAAGGGGGTCTACATGGTGTTGCCTTGTGAATTCAGATCTTAGATGACCATTGGAGGTTGCTTCTACCAGGGATATTGGAATACTTTGTATTCTCCACTAATCCTCTGCAAGGATTTTAAAAACTATCAACTATTAAATCATTATGCTCATTGCAGCTCAATGGATCTTCAGATATATTGGATTTTTAAAATCTTTTTGCATCACAATGGTAAGACAGAAATTTTCAGAATAACAAAGGCCGTCTACTTGAAAAAGCTTTCCTGAATTTGACAACTTTTGCAAATAGATGCAATGAGGTACCTCATAGTCTATCCAGAACTTTGCTATTTTTCTTTTTTCTACTTCCTCAGACAAAAACTAAGATGCAGATGCAAAAATCCAAATGTATATCTATGTAAAAAGCTGTACATATGAAATATGAACTCAAAACTAATGGCTTTTACATCTGTAGCCTTTCCCCCTCTTAAAATTAGTCAATTATTGGCATAAGCAGTCATTTAATTTTTTTCAGTGGGATCTTGAGAGGGCTGGGAGCAGTTATATTCTGAATACTGGTATAAAAGGATATTGTTCAGATCAGTGAAGAGACAGAGCTGGTAAATAAGCAACCTCAATTAGAGACTGTAATGATGTGGGTCCAACTCCTCAGCAAAACAGACTGAAACAGTAGCAGCGGGTAACAAGAATGACAATACCGCCTTAGGAACAAGAATATCTAACTGCCCCAGTGGTCTGTCTCTGAGGATGGCCCCACGAGTGTGACAAGGAAAGAGCAAGAACAGAACTACTGTCTATAATACCACTTTGCTCTAATGTCATCTTGGCCTGCGATGATTTTAGGAGATATCCAGAGCTTGTTACAGATTGTCTATCTAACGCTTCCTAAAGGATTTCTCTTCCACATACTTATTCCATCTTCCCTGGTCTCTCCATGAGAGTGATTTACTCTAAGCTGGTGGGAGACTCAAAGTCTAGGCATGAGCATTCAGAAGTCAATTCAAGTGTCAATGAAGCCTACTTTTAGGAGTAACTAGTACACTGAGCTAGAATACTATATATTCTTTATTGTCAGTGACAACAGCAAAGTATGATTATGATGAGCTGGGCTATAATCATTCTTCTGGTATTCCTGCTTAAATTGGTATCAGGAGATCTTGTAATCTGTTCTAATGAAAGAAACTAGCCCCATTTTTACAATGAAAATTCAGAGGTGTTCTCATAATAATTTGCTGTCTTGACAATTCTTAGAATCATAGAATGGTTAGAGCTGGAAGGGACCTTAAAGATCACCTAGTTCCACCGCCCCTGCTGTGGGCAGGGACACCTTCCACTAGACTAGGTTGATCAAAGCCCCATCCAGCCTGGCTGACCTCCAAAACTGTTGAGATGTGTCCCTAAGTAATATGTATATGGGTGTGCATCATGGTACTCTGAGTTGCTTTTAATTAGTCATTCAGATTATGTGATCATATTTCACTATTCTTCTAAGTGCAGAACAAAGCTGTACACAGGATGAATTCCATATACTGCTGAAATCAATGACAAAACCCCTGTAAGCTTCAACAGGGTCAGGATTTCATCTCAAATGTTAATACAGTTGTTTCCATTGTAAAGATCAATTTCAACAGCATATTTTTCTTTTCTCTGAAATCTGTGTGATACCTGGAGATACTGCTTCCTCAACAAGAATGATTTATTTTTTCTTATAAAGAGTTTTCAAAGTAATTTTTAAAGTTATTTTTTACCACTTGGAAAGAAAATGATTTGATTTTTTTTTTTTTTTTAAAATAGCACTAGGCTAGTAGATGTAGGCTAGCCGGGAATGTGCCGAGGTCTTTGTACTAGAGGTGTGTGTCTGTGTCCGTCCATCTGTGAGACAGAGAAGACCTCAGAGTGATTTTGTGCTTCCAGTAGAGGAGGCAGAACTTCATATAATACAGATGTGAATGGACCAGGATAATATCTTGTTGGCAGCAGACGATGTGCAGTGTTGTACTTCTGTATGACAACTCGTTGAATATGGAGGAGTTATATTTACCTATTCCTTTTTTCCCCTCAAAAACACCATAGAAATTCTATAACAAAAGTTAGGATCACAGACAAAATCACTTCAGTACTGCAGTAATATTCAGGAACCTTAAATGGCTCCTTTTTGTGTGATATACAGGTTTTGATCATATTATAACGTTCTTATTTTCCAAAATGCTGCACATCTCAAGTTTCCATTTCCTCACTGACACCTGGTAAGTGGTGAGTTTTTAAAATCTTAATGTCTCTTGTTCAGGATTGTAGATACGGTTTTAGTTTGTCCACATTTTAGATTTTCTTGTCCTAAAAATATATTATTTACAATAATATATCTGTCTGTTCTTGTTTTCTTTGTCTTGTTATCCCTCAGTTCCCATGTATCATTATCAGTGGAGATACAGAGTAAGATAATAAAAAATAACTTCGTCAGTAAACCATAGTAGTTTTCGCACCTGGAGCTCATCATCTGTGTTTTTTGGCCGCTAAGAAGCAGCTCACCACTGGAGAACTAACAGATCTCATGGTCGCTCTCAGGAGAGTTGGTTCAACAGTGATGAAAAAGTGCAGCATTTTTAACAAGCTGTGCTGTTCTTCTTGAGATACTAGTCTGACTGAAAAATTAAGTGGGTGAGATAAAGGCCGTTGATGTGTTTGCTGAAACACTCTTGTTCTTTTAAATGCCCTGCTGAGGATGAGTGGATATGGTTCTGAACTGATTGTTCAACAACAACAACAAAAATACTGCAGGAACTCTATCTTTTTTTTCCTTTAATTAGTTTGGTTATCCAGGACTGATGGATGTTTTCACCTCTTTTTTTTTCTCTGAGAACATCCTTTCTCAAATACAAGAGACAGCCTTGTACAAAAGGAGAGGACTTCGGAGGAAGCTTAGAGGAATAAAAAAGAAATGTCTTAGACAGACTTCTGTGCTTTCTAGGAAAGCAGACGGGAAAACCTGGCTCCGCACTTTATCCATAACAGAATTTTCAGTTTCCTCAGCAAGATAAATTTTTCTCCCAGGTTCAACAGGCATTTCAACTTGGTAGTTTCTATACTGACAAACCACTTCATCATTAGTTTAAACTCAGAGGGCTGTGAGAGGTGGGGTCAAAAGGAATCTGGGTGGGTGGGGAGGGGAAGAAGAAAGATGGTAACCCCTACATTCCAATCTTTTGTCCATTGCTCAGTTGTCACTAGAGAGCCTAATGCGTTTCTTATGTTTTCTTGGTAATTGTGATCACGAGTGACAGCTCAAATCAAACCAGACCATCTTGTAAAGAAGCCTTTCCTAAGCTATATCCACTTCTCCCAGAGGAGACTGAAGAAAACCAAGTGAGTTGGTTTGCTCCAAGCTGTTACATGCCACATTTTAGGTTGCTGATTGACCTCCCTTGTAGTCTTCACTTCACCCATCCGGGTTGTCTGTTGCTGCAGTTTCCTTTCAGTGTCAGTTATTCTTTTTTGGTTTTCTCACTTTGCTCTCCTTGACCTGCAGGGACTCTTCCTGACTCTTCTGAGTGCCTCTTTTCCCTGCTATCTCTGAAGAGCACCAAGTTCTTGCTGGAGTAGGTGCTTCCTCTTCAGGGAGGAGGACTTCTATGTCATATTTCATTATTATTTTGTAACAGTGTTGAATAATCTCCTTCCTGCTTGTTATCTTCTAGAGTCTTTTAAGCTTTTCTACTGTTCAGAACACATGAACTCCATGTGAAATATAACAATTCCTTACTGTTGTTTATTAAGGACTATTTGTCCCTTTTTAAACAGTAGGCTGTAATAAGCTCCTTCTGTATTTTGCACATCTGTCACTGCTGGTAGCATTAAGTTTTTGACCTAACATCTGACTTATCAGTAGGTCTTCCACTCTTCTCTTGACTTCATACCCCCAAAAAAAATCTTTGAGTGCCCTTGGGAAGCGTTAGGTAAGATCTGGTTTTCTTTTTGTTTAACTGAAAAAAAAATAAATTAAAAAGTGTTTATTATCCACTCCAGTTCTGCTAGCCGCTCAACTTTCAGTACAATGGCTGTAGAGCAAGGAGGGCAATGCTAAGGAGAGCTTGAAACAGCAAATCTCTTATACCTTTAAAAGCCTGAGACAGGATTTTGGGTGGTAGCTGACATGTGGCAGGATGCAGTCCTACAGATAGCCCATGCCAAATGCTGTGATGCCCATTGGCTGGTCTCTGGAGAAGTAAGTGTGGTACAACTAGAGCAAAAATATTCCTTCTCCCTCCCCTGCCCTTAAAATACTTTGAGTTCCTGTTTGATAAGGCCAGTGGAAAACACCATAAGAGTTTGGAAAAAAATTGCGTTTCTGATGAAAGACTATTCTGTTTCATGTTTCCTTTTGGCTGTAATTTTCCTGGGCAGAGCTGCCAGCCAAATTTATTCCCTTTGCCTTAAATCTAAAACCCATTAGGAATTGTATTGTTGAGCACTGAAGATCTACACAGGAAATTTCCTCCCAGAGCTAACGTACCCAGGTAAGTATTGTAAATTTTCCCAGTGTCCCTCTCACCGCCATTTCTGAAACAAAAGTGTGGGCTCTGTTCCACCATCTCCTTCCACACCCTCCCATCCCACTCTGTCCTTGCCTGAGCTGTTGCTCACAACCACAAGACTTATCCTGTCCAAGCTGGTGCAAGGCACAGGCTGACAACCCTCCTCTGGGGACTTCCCGTACCCAGGGAGCCTCAGGGGTCCCACCCTGACTGTCACCCCTTTTCCCTTGCAGAGGATGGGAAAGAATTTGGGTGTCTGCCTTAATAACTATAAGTTACATTGTTCAAAGACTACAGAGAAAGAGTGAGAACCTTTCTTTCCTGGGCTTCAACATCCTAGAAGGAAAGTCCAGACCAGAGTTGTCTAACTGGAGTTTTAAATTATTGAAGAGGAAAATTTGTAGAGGCACTTGTGAGTAATGATGCTAAATATAATAGCAGAATTCAGGAGAGCTCTGAAGAGATTTTAATCTAGATGTTACAAGTGCAAGTACTCAGAAAGACCTGTCTTTTTGTAGTATTCGATACACGTAAAACCCTGCCATTTTGAAGTTACTTATTTGTTAGAAACAGAGATAACTCTGGAAAAATATTATTACTGTTTTTTCCTGCTAGTGGTATGTGATTCCAGAGAGTTTTGTAAGGATGTTGTGATTAAGTTGATGATAAGATACAGTGTAATTAAAAAAATCTTGTGACTACACGGGAACAGGAGGTTCACTCCACAATCGTTGTCTTTACAGCGTTAAAAAGCATTTGTTTTACAGTGCATTTTTTGTTCTGTCAGACATTTGGTGGTATTTTGCGTTACGTTTTGAGAGTTAAACACCATGGTATGGAGTCTAAATTCTTTGTCTGAAAGTCTTTTTGTTCTTAACCGTCAGAGAATATAAAAAAATCAGCTGTGGTATTTTCAGTCATCTCATATTTCAAATGCCTTTTTATTCAGTGCTTTTATGACCAGTTGCTTGACAACATATAGATATAGTTACTTCATGTGAACAATGCCCCTGTGCAATTGGTGTTGGTATGTATTTTTCAGGGTATATGTGGATATACAGTAGTTCCCAGCCAAGGGAGTTTTTTTAAAAGGGCTTTTCTGCAGCACATTTTTACGTGTTGAAGTGATGTTTTCGTTGAAACTCTTCCATGACATCCTCTCTAGGTTGCATCTATTTTAAGATACAATTTTTATTAATCTGAAGTATGACAGGCCCTAGTAGTGCAGCATTTTAATGCTTAAAGCATCTTTTACAGGATGTTATCGTGGCTTTGCAATAAAATGAAAGCACATGAACCAAGGAAACTATTCAAGAAATTAAAAAGCCTCTTTTGCTAGAAAGGCTGTATTGGTGAAAGGGGAAATGCTAGCATAAAGAGAGAAAAATAGAAAGGAAATGTGTCGACAGAAATGTTAAAAATTTTTATAGGTTCACTTTATATGATAAAATAAATGGTATTCTTCCCAGAACAGATTTCTTTGAAAAGTTCTTATAGTCTATGAGAGTTTGGGATCACTTATTAGGAAAAAAATTACATCTTTGCTGCATGCCATATGATAGTTGTGAGGAGGTGGATATTCTGTAGAAAGTATATGATTACACAGTAAATGCTACTTTTTTTGGACTAATTTCTACAAAATCCCACTTAATTTCTGTAGAACTCCATCAATTTTATGCTTACTGTATTCCTTTTTCATGAGGAATTTGAGATTATTGTTCTAACCTTTTCCCCCCACTGAGTGGACAATAAGTGAGAGCGACTGCAGCGGTGGGGGTTTTTTATAAATTTTTTGTTTTCAACTTCACCTGTAACTTTTACAGTTTTCGTGGCAGGGGTTAGTCGTGAGTATTTTAAAATAGAAATAATTACATTCATCTACAGGCGAAGTTTGAGCATGCTGCTGTTCTCAGTAGCGAGTGTTACTGTTTTGAGCTATTACCAAAGAATGGCAGAATTTTTGTACAAGGAACTAAGTCTGGAAAACCCCAAATGTAAATACTCCAGTAATTTGCTAGTCTTCAGGTCCTGGTTCATTTACTTGAAATTTAAGGATTTCTGTCATGGGCAAGCATCTTTGCTTAAAGGATTCAAGTAAATTCTCTCCATCTTGAACAGAGCAGGAAGGATTTAAGCATTTGCATGTGTTTATACATTTGCTCCCCCCTGGCTTCAGGTTCGTTGGCATCAGGTACCTGGGGATTCCTTCTGTGTTTTCTAGTACCAGAGAGCAAGCGTTTTGCATCTTGTCTGTCCCACGTAGGGAATAGTCATTGGAGGGAATGAAAAACGTACAGTATAAAATTGGTAGGCTCAGTAAAACCATATAGCTTACAAACTAGTTTTGACACGATTGCATGTAGGATAACCTGTCGTATTTTTATTTTAGTGAATAATTTAAGGTTAGTTACTAACACTATTTGTGCGGCAATGAAGATCTCGGAAAACGTGCTGTATTAAGGGAGCTGTACAGCCATTTTCAATGTCGTTCCTAAGCAGGGTTTTTTTTCTAATACATCAAATATGGTTTAGTGGGTCACCAAAAAGTAGATTTATACAAAGAAAAAAATAGTTGATGGCAAACACAGAGAGCTGATATGTTTTCAAGGAGGGCTAGCCTGCTGCACTTGCGAGCGATGATAGATGTGTGTGAAATATAATCCTGATTAAAAATGCATGTGTGAAACCCCTTCGAATAAAGTGCTGTGTCTGACAACATGTTCGGAGCTCCTTTTTGTGAGAAGGGCAGGGTAGCGTAACAGCCCTTGTACCATTCACTTTCTCTTCATCACTTGCTCAACTGATTGTTCTTCCGAAATTTTCAGCACATGTAATGCTAAAGAGTTACGAATGCAGAAAACAGCATAAGGAAGTCTGAGGGATTTACATTGGAAGTAGAGATTTTGAAAATACACCTAAACCAGATTAATGCTCAGATGTGTTCAGCCTCTGTTTTCGTGTGCAATAAGGAGTGCTAGGTCTGGGATCAGGGGATGGTCGTGGTCATTTGGCAGTTTCTATGACTTGGTCAGGTATTAAAATCCTCACATGTGTTTTCTTTGCTAGCTGTCAACATCTACGTTGGAAATGTTTATCAAAGCTAAAGCAGTGAAAACTGATAATGAATATTCACTTCTACAGCTGGATGAAGCTTCAGTCAGAGGTGACTGAGCTGCACGTGACAGCCCTGACTCTGTATAACTGGGAAGTATGACACAAATGGCAGCCACACAAGAAATGCAGTGGACTGCCCTGTTTACAGGGCTGGATCCTGCAACCCTTTATACATATGCACGTGCTGTTCTAGTCTGGAGAAGACAAGACTGAGAGAGGATCTCGTCAATGCTCATAAATACTTAAAGGGAGGGTGCCGGGAGGATGGGACCAGTCTTTTTTCTGTGGTGCCCAGTGATAGGACAAGAGGTAACAGGCACAAACTTGACCATAGGAAGTTCCATCTAAACATGAGGAGGAACTTCTTTCCTTTGAGGGTGGCAGAGCACTGGAACGGGCTGCCCAGAGAGGTGGTGGAGTCTCTGACTCTGGAGACATTCCAAACCCGCCTGGATGCCGTTCTGTGCAACCTGCTCTAGGTGACCCTGCTCTGGCAGGGGGGTTGGACTAGATGATCTCCAGAGGTCCCTTCCAACCCCTGTGATTTTGTGATTCTGTGATTCACTGACAGTGTGACCTTCTGTATCCCTGGTTTTCCCTTAAAAAGGCTTGTAATTGCAAGTGAGGATTCACGATTGCTTTTGTAAGAAGCTCCCTCTAAGCAAAGACTGCAGTGTAGGCATGGCTGGTGTGGGTAGTGCTTGGACGCTGCGTTTTGGGGGAGCTGTGCTCTGCAGGCACCTTTACTTGCAAGGTCAAAAACTGAAGCTGTGCTGTGGCAAAGGGAAGCCTGGGGAAGAGCCGTGATTTTGAGAGACATTTCCTCCCTCTCCTTCTACCTTGCCCGCCATTATTAAAGGCCGGGGACTAGTACCCTGTGTGCTGCCCTGCGCCCGTTTGGCCGTGCAGCCTGTGACATTTGAGAATCGCTGCTCAGCCCCTTCCGCGCCCTGCAGGCAGCTTCCCATCCAACTCCGTGTGCGGGGGCGTTTATCGCTGTGCTCAGTCCAAACACCTGCGGCAGCCATTGAGGTGGAAAGAAGTCACCTGTGGGAAAGTGGAAGAAAGAAAAGGGGTGTCAGCCCTCTTGCAGCGGGTGAGTTATTAAAGTGGCATTTGGGGCCATTTTTAAAGGTATCCAGATGCCTACAGGTGCTGATAGGCACCCAAAAGGATTTTCCAAAACCCACACTTTTAAAGGTATTTAGGCATTAATCCAACATTGGAACGTCTAATTCTCAATTTCAAAAGTGCCTAAGGGCCAGATTCTCAAAGATCTTTAGGTATTGGGCTCCCCCTGAAATCAAACAAAAGTTACATCAAATGATCTTTTTTCCCAGGACGATATTCTTGAAGAAGTGACTCCTGGAATATTAATGCATGAAAGACCCAATTGATCTGAATTGGGAGGATATCCGCAAGTTACTGTACATCTCAGTTTTACTCAGAAACCTTGTTTTAAAAGGTTCATTCTCAGATAAGGATCTGCTAGCTCTTTAATATAATTACTCCATACCAGTAATCTGGCATGATGACAAACGTCTATTAACTCTGCAACTCAACTGAAAATAACTCAACATTCATTACGTGCTTTTAATATATAGGTGAATTATAGAGGTTATGAGTGAGCAATGGCTAAGAGCCAGGATGAATATAGTGCGTATTTCAGGCAGGTATTGCACAACCTTCCCTGCCCAGTACATTATTTCCTCCGTAATGACAATGTTTTCCCCACAGCTTGAGGTTACAAACTTGGTGCTGGTTTCATGTGTATAAATGTGCACACGGTCAAGGCTTAAGAGTTCCTCTAAACCTTTTCACTTTGCGTGCAACCCAAATTTGAACACAGGCCTCAGAGGGGAAAAAAATGCACAGGTTAGACACACAATTTCGAGCTTTCTTTATTCTTTTCTTCTGTCCTTTGAAATTTAATTATATGCAAGTATTTCCATTTTAGGGAAATACTTATAGAAGCAAATCTTCCTCTGCACATTAAGCCATGTGTTTATATTTGCCTATAATATTTAGCCCTTTACACGGGGCGCTGAGATCTGGCCAAACTCTCACTGCACAAAAAGACCCCAGTAAAGCTTTTCCACTGTGGGAAAAGGGAGGTGTGTGGTGAACCCAAAGAGTGCTTTTCCCACTATGCCTCCTGCTCTGCCCGCCTGCAGAAGGAGAAATCGAGCCAGGAAGTTAAGAAACTGAGGCACAGGAGCAAATTAATTCCCTTACCTCGGCATTGGCAGTGGAGCTGGGAGTACGGTTCAGCCACGTGTTGGGAGTGGGAGGCCACGCTCCCTGCCTGCACCTGCCCCCTTCTGCTGCGGACGCCGCGGGCGCCCGCTCTGCTTCCCGTCCCGTGCACGCAGGTGTGAATGTCTTCCACGTGGCGCGGCAGAGAAAAGTCAGGTCGGCAGCATTTGGTCAATTCCCAAATAAAAGCCCGTTCTAGCAGCTGTTATTCACAGGAGGGATTACTTTCAGGATGAGTCCCTGAAAGAGGGCTGAGGAAATTCAGTGCAAACGTTATTACTTTCTTGATCTGCATGAAGAACAAGTAGCTGTAAATATCAGAGAGGAAAGGTACATCTTGCTTTCTTTTTTTCTGCTGTCTCCCGTCACTGCTGGAGGGAGCTAGTTTGCCATAACTTATACAATTACCAATAGTCTTTTTTAATTTGACATTTTAAGAGCTATGTTGGGTGGAGGATAATTAATAGCACTTACTTGCTTTGAAGTTGAGCTTTAAATTATATATAGCATAATTATATCTAAAGCCTCTAACTTACTACTTACCCTAGTAGGTATTTCATCT
This sequence comes from Burhinus oedicnemus, assembly GCA_008921705.1. Taxonomy (NCBI): domain Eukaryota; kingdom Metazoa; phylum Chordata; class Aves; order Charadriiformes; family Burhinidae; genus Burhinus; species Burhinus oedicnemus. The sequence goes on from VFFE01009043.1 coordinate 925,819, forward strand.
GCGTTTTACTGTAACGCAGCTCCTTCTGTACAGCAGCACTAATCCTTTACCTGGGCTACTTAAGCTCAGAAACATTGATTACATATTGTGATTTTCCTGCAATAACCTTAATTAATTCCTGATGCCTCTGTCTTGTTCCAATTATTTTGAGTTTCAGCTCAATATTAAGAGAAATAAAATGGCGGATGAAATTTCATAACAAAATTTGTTGCAGGTAAAAACCAATGAATAAAAATTACTGTCTTCAAGACACAAAACCACCAACCTTCTAAAACCTTTAAGACCCTGAATATTTTTTCTAATCCCTAGGTGCCTTTTAACAACTGAAACTATTTTTTATTTTTTATAAAATTGTCAATGGCTTTTCTTCAGATTTATTGGGGCTTCTGTTTAGCTTCAATAGTTGTCTTCTGTGTTCCAGCGATATATGCAGTAATACTTCTGTATGTGGTTGTATTTCTTTTTTTTTTTTTTTCTGTTATCCTGATAACAGAGAAAATAAAGATGTGAAGATGAAGACTCTACTTGTATAACCTACATGGAAAATTGTACAATTAAGGGTTCATTTATTCATCGCACACACGCTCACACAATCTGCTTTCCAATAAATATGCAGACATTAGTGACAATGAAATCTTGCTTATCCTTAGTATTCTCCAAATTTTACTTTGCAATTAATTGTCTTACCAGGTTACATCTATATTAGTATATGTTTCCCCTCAAATTCTAAAGAGAGTAGAATCTCTAATTTATTTCCCATCCTGCAGTTGATATAAGCAGGGTTTTAATGCTGGTGATCTCTTTCTTAGTTACAAATACACACTCTGAGTGCTCTGAGATTTATGTAAGAACCTGGAATTCAGACATGGGGTTTTGCACTGCTTCTTCAGTTAAGATTAATTAGCAATTATTATTAATAAAATTCGCAGTGTGAATTAAGTGTTGTCTTTCTAGTCTCTCTTGCAGTCTCTTTTATTTGGACTTCAATATTGACATTGCTGTGAATAGTGAGGGATGCTGTTGCTGCCACAGTCACAAAAATTTGTATTGTGGAAAGACAGATGGTTGCTTGTAAATATTAAGAAAGGGGTAAATTGCAGTCTTGATTTAATTTTGGTTTAGGTGATTTTAGCAGCAAGGAGGGAAAGCAGTGACTGCAGAAAACAAATGTACTTTTAAATATTTTAAATTTCTAATGAGTTTCAGCTTCTCAACTGAATTTAAAATGAGTAAGCCTTTCACTGTGCTCTAGATAATGCAGCTTGAAAACAGTATTTACTAGAAAGATGCCGTGCTATCTGATACACCATTTTAGTGTGTAATTAAAAGAAAACTCCGTAATAATAGAAAACATCAGGTGATGCTGGAAGTGCTGCCATAAAGTTCTGTTTTATTTCTGACAGTCAGTTGGAAGGTACCGAGAAAAGTAAATAAATACACTGTTTTAGTTGATATGAACAATATAACATTAAAGGTCGTATCAGCCATATGATTGATCTTGAGAATGCAAATTTGCTGAAAGTGACTTTTTAAGTGGAAAATACAGAAGTTTACTTTGTCTTACTCTCCCTCTCTTCCCATTTCATTTGTTTCATTTGCCTGTTTTGAACATATGTGGACCTGAGAAGTTTGTCCAGAGGAGCCGTGGGATCCACCTCTGCATTTTGAGGGGGAAAAAATGATTTCATGCTGGCCAGTTCCATGCGGCAGATTTTCTCTTGTGTAATGATACGGGCTGGCTTTGATGTCCAGCAGCTCCTAGTAATAGGCTGTGTCGGTGCCTGAGGTCGGGTAGGCTGCCACGGGCGCGGGGCTGGGAAGGGAGACATTTGGGGGCACGTAGTTCCTGGGAGCATTCACTTCTGCGGGAGAGAGGCTTGGCCAGTTCTAGGCACGTTGTAAATAAGGATTAGACAAATTACCCTTTGGTTCTGATTGACCTTTCCAACATGCGCTATACATAGGGAGGTTGTATGCGTTAAATGGCTTGTAATACTCATTGTTTATATGATAAATAAATTTTCCAAGTAAATGTGTTTCTTCTTAACCCTAGCCAATGGCTACAGGGAATGGTAACATGCCTACTGGCCTATAGTCCTTAGTTAAATCATCAGTTTGTTAACTGCTGTTTGCAATCTAAACCCTCCCTCTGGAATGGACTTCTTTAAAGCAAAATGAAATAAAATAAAGGTAAGTAAAAGTAAATAGATTTTCCTATTGAAAGTTATTACTTCAGGAATGAAGAAGATGGATATTGATCCGCACCATCCTTTGCCATTACAGTCAGGTTCACATAGATAGCTCAGACACTTTATTCTAAGCAAACAGCCATTTTCTCTTCTGACTTGGATTCCAGTGAGAATTGAAAAAAGTAAAAGGTTTGTAAAAACATTTTTCTGTCCTTCTTACAGGGACAATTTATGTTGAAGTAACAGTTTCTGAGGTACTTGCACCTGTTATTGATTTATTTCTTCTTTGTCATGAACAATCTCCTGTTTTATAATACAGTTACCCTTGTATGCTGCCCTAAGGTAGTTATTCAGAAATAGTTTTACTACAGCAAAGTCCCAGAGGACTTCAAAAGATATAAAGCACTCTGAATGAAGGATCGGATATTAGTGCATACGTTGTTTTTTGCATCTTATATGGCCTGTTTCAATCAGAGTAATGTTTGTTTCCAACAGTAATAGAGAGTACGACATGACATGCAATCGTCATAACCCTGCAAATGGTGCTGGGAGTCCATAAGGTCCCTTGCCAGAGAAAGCTTGCAAAATGACCTTGGGAGTCTGTGGAGTGGAAAGCAATTAAAAAACCCAAAGCAAACCAAAATTAAAGTTTTAAAAAAGTGGATACAATTAACACAATTTCTAGGTGCTGCTATCTGAGATGTATGTGTTCCTTTTAGAAAAAAAATGCATTGAGTCCGTAAATGTTGTATGGAAATGTACACATTTTTCTTTCACTTATTCATGTACATGTAGGCATGTACACACATGCACAATTGCTTGCTTGTTTTAATATAATATTTCCATTATTCCTCTACAGCTCACTGTTTTATAGTTAGAGATTAATGTGTGACCTCTGCCTTCCTGACTTCAACTGATTACTACAGAGGAATTCGTCTGTTTTTACTTTTTATCACATCTTCTGACATTTTAGTGAATAATACTTGACAGCTATGAACATCTGCAAAAGTTATTGTTATCATAATTTGAGCTCAACAGAGCTACTGTCACTGATGCTTACGAGAGATCGCATTGCAAAAAAGACGGGGAGTGCGTTTACATTCTTTTTTTTTTATTATTCTTGTTGGACTTACAGTACGAACATTTTATTAGTGTACTTTTTCATCAGTGAAGACACATGGGTCACTTATATTTAAAAAGGATACATCTAACACTTATATCGCTTGACCGTAAGTTTGCAGTCTAGCCAGCCTGTTTGATGAAGCAGTTTTCTTTCATGTAAGATTTTTACACACATCATGGAATGACTAGTCTTATCTTTTCTTTTTTTTTTTTTTTCCTTCTTCTGCTTTTTCTTCACTCTTGTTTTAGTCTATTGGGCAAAGAGCTACTGGTGGGCTTAAAGCCACAAAGCAGTTTTAAATAGTACAGACTTGTGAGTTATTTGTGTTAAAATAATTCCACTTTATTCTTCCGATTGCTTATTCATGCACCCAAGGAAACTGTTATATTAGAGTCTCCTTGAAGACAGCAGTGGAGACAGCAAATGCAGTTAGTCATTTATGTGCATATTACGGTATAAATCACAAAGATTAAGGGCAGTCATTTTTGGGAGCACTGCAATTTTGCAACCAAAAGCACTTAAATAATTACCTTTTTAAGCAACTTTTATTGACTATGCAGGAGGATAAAAAGTAATCTTACTTGTTTTAAATGGCATAAAGCAACCAAATGCCATTAACAGAGTGTTACATTTCTTATTTCGCTCAGATTGCTGAAGCTTACTAGCAAGAGATAAAAAATGTATAAATTCAGGAGCGCTGGCTAGCAATATCCCAAGCCATTGTCAGTGGACTCCTACTTTCCCCTGCCAAAATATGTGGAAGCATGCATGGATTGTGCTAGATTAGTACGAAGGGCTTGTTTCCGTGGCATTAGCCAGGTATCTTAGCAACAGGATCATACCAGATTCTCGCAGTGCTCTGTGGTGGTGCATGTAATATCCTGGACATAATCTGTCTTTTAATTTTCTTTGGATTGTAGTGATATTACAGATACATGTGTTCAGTTATAGATCTTTATTTAATAAGAAGAATGCTTTAGCTGAAGATTTGTACTATGTCAGAAGTGGGCAACTCACAATAATGTTACCGGAGGTTTAGCCCAGGTACAGCCTTGTCTCGCGTTTCAGATTGACAGGAAAACTTACTCCCTTCATTAAGATGTGCCTCGTAGTTCATATCTTTATGCTGTGGAGACGGGGATGCTGCCAGAATTCATAATAATGAGAACGTTATTTAATGTCAGATAGAATGCAAATTGCTTGTACAATTGAAATGTCATCTGAAACATGCCACCGTATGCAACACCACTTTATTATAAGTCACTGAGAGCAATATCTTAAATTTGGAATTGCACTAATCCTTCATCTGCTTTTGTTTACCTTTCATCTATAATAGAGATGTCGAATTTCCTCCGAACTGCATTTGCATGTTTTAACTGCTTGCACACACAGCCGAAGATGTGTGGGAGAAGCATGAACAAGAACTTCCTTTTGATTTTCTTCATCTTTTGCTTGTTTGTTCAAAGCAAATTAATAGGAAAAGATAGCTTTCAAATACAAGACAAAATGCCATGTCAACCCTTTTTAGAAAATAAGCTGAAGCTCATGCGAGAACATTTCATGATTTAAAGTATGATTTGTAATA
>VFFE01009043.1:930735-954622 GCA_008921705.1 Burhinus oedicnemus
TTTTTTTTTTTTTTTTTTTTTTTTTTTTTTTTTAATCTGAATTAGCTAATGGTCTGTTAACACTGGCATGCAGTATGCTGGCTCCTTCCAGGGGAAGAAGCAGATTCATTGCAGGGGATTTAGCTCTCGCATCTTGACAGCACTTTGGGTGGGGCATAAGAAGACAGAAAGAACTTAAATCGTAATAAATTGGCTTTTAGGTGGAAGTTGAGTCAAACGTTTAGACTTGAGCACCTTATCTTCTTCAGGAGTGTGGAGGACTTGGTTAATGAGAACAGAGGGACTAAGAAGCTCTTGATCACTCATTGTCCACCAAACTATTGCCCAAACCCCAATTAGGAGGTGGAGAACATAGGTACAGCGGAATTCTACTTTTAGACCTATACTTCTTACAGACAAATTTCAAATGAAACTCTGTATGAAGACTGTAAGAGTGGCCATACGTCTTTTCATAATATGCATCATTATGTTCATTGGTTTTAAAGATTTTGTAAGCTGTAGCCAATCTTTCCAGCTAATTTCCATCACCTGTTACTGTATCCACTGGAACAATATCAAAGGTGTTTTTTTTCTAACATGTCGATTACAGAATTTCTGAGTGGCAATTTGACTTTGGAACCTTTTCATACTGGCTTATTGAAATGATTAAAACACAGGTATCACCAAATATCTAAATATAACTCACTCTATCACAAGATGAGCTGTCATAAAACGTGTGCAAAGATTCAGCCTACAGAAAAGGCTCTGCCCTTTCACGGGAAATGGACTGAAGTGATCCTCATGAGCTATGGGGCCATGGAATAGTGCAGGTAACTAATTTTGCCATGTCTGATCTTAAACTGGATCCATCAAACTAGGCTTAGCATGCCTGTGCATGGAGCTTACTCCATTTATCTGAACTATGTGCAAATAAAAAGTACTATATTTGTTTGTTCAACACGTTGTTAACTCAGATTGTTAAATAGCGGCTTTTTTTGAAAATGCTTTCTTATTTTGAAAAAGATCCTTTTGCACATTGAGGCTGGTAATAAAAGAACTGAAGTCATTTGTTTGACACATTGGAGTCAGTGAATATCGTTAGAAAGTAATACTACTACCAGTGTCTGTTGGACTTTGTAAATCAATGTTCATTTTTCCCAAATACTGTTCAACAAATACCAACCCCAGAAGAGATGACCCTTTTAATTCCTTAGTATAGGCTACAGTTCGGTTTGATTTATGGAAGACCAGTAGTCTATTTATAAAAGATGTATCTGCAAGATGCACTTTATGAGAAACTTGGCTTTTGGGACACATTAATTCTAAGTGCAGATGCAACTTTCATGTTTTATAATATAACCCTGACAGCTGTAATTTCAGATTAAAGATTTTTCATTCACATTCCCATCCTGATTGCTCTGCATGGTCCTTATATTACCTTATTGTCAATAGCAAGTGTTCATCCTATTGGGAGTCATTTAATAACCAGCTGCCATTTAAAGTGTAGACAGAACATTTGTCTCAGCCAGCTCATCTCAAGTGTAGTTTCTCTGCATGGGGAGCTGGGACTTCTTCAAGAAAAACAACAGCTGGACCTCACTATTGTTCCCTGCCTCTTCTTTTGTAGTGGCAAGTTAAAGCAAACATGGATACTCTGTGAATTTTCTGAATGCATTTGTGGCACTGGTTTATTTATTTATTTATTTATTTTTCAGGAACAAAGTATCCTGTTTATGACAGATGCTTTTGTCCTTTCTTATGCCATACAGATCTGCAGCACTCATTTTGTACTATTTAAAGTTGTTTGCTGAAAGTGAAGCAACAGCAAGATTACAGGTTTTGTGCCACTCCACAGCACCTCTGCCTTTCTAAATGTCATTATCTCTACTATATCAAGCTACTCTGCTTGCAAAGTATTTTAAAGCCAATTTTAAAACAACAGTTTAAGGACATCAGAGGTTTTTTTCAGATGTGATTTTCCAACCAAATTCATTGGGAAATAAGTATAACTGGTCTATATGAAAATGAATTCATGACTGGTAACGATTTTTTTAGAACCTACCTTTTAAATTTCCTTAACTTGACAGCTGGGGATTATCCTTTGTGGCAGTGATCTGTAACAAAAAAGGGGGGGAGGGAAGGTTTCAGAAAAAAATTGACTCTTTCATGGCTAATTAAACTGGAATACAAATCAATCAGCAGAAATAGCTGATGAATTTATTATGTCTGTGCAAGCTTACTGTATCCTAATGTGTTTGATGTTCACTAAAATTACTATTCCCATCATCTTATAGGGTAATCGTTTACCTTAAGCTTTACCTTTATCTATAATATTGATCTGAGACTCTCAGGCAAGTAATGGAAGTTTGGGTTTATATAAGTGTGCAGGGTATAAACATTAGAGCCATGACAACTTGGAAAACCTGGCCTAGTGATTAAACCCTTTATTTTTCTTTTCAGATCAAGTTCTCTAAGTCCCCCAGGCTTGTAAGCCTACGGGTTAGCTTAATTAAGTTAATGGAAGGGTGGATGAAGAGGTGTAACCACCGAGAAGCTCTTTCAATCCACTTTCTATAAACATTTTACCATGTAACATTTGTCCATTTATCATTATATCTCTGGGTCTTAAAACCGCTTCTGCTGGTGAACTCAAACACACGGCGCTTTGAATGCATTATAAATGATACTGGGAAAAGTGTCCAGCAGCCAGGAGTTATAGAGGGAGATATATACCACCATGGTGAAATATCTTGAAAATTAGTTTTGAAATTTGAATGCTTTTGCTTAGTTATTTTCTGACTTCTGAATGCTGTGGTCATGTAGTGGCTGACATATAATTTGTTGTTTGGTTAACTATAATAACATACTTTTCCCCTGCCTCCATTTGGAAATTAAGGACTCTTTTGAGGTGATGAGAGGGACTCATCTGAAATGTTACAAACATGCGTGGCAGTAGATTCAGAGCTTTTAGGGATTTCAGAAGAAATTGATGCATGTCCTGGATGGAAACTTTATTGAGGCATGCTGGGAAGAATTTTGTCAAGGTGTTAGTAAGACAAATATGACATGTGATGGGCATCTTGCACAAATTATTTGCTGGTTCTTTATTCTGAAAAATATCTAACAAAGTGTACAGCTTTGTTTCCATTGCCCTAACGAATTGTTTCCCCTTACCTTTTCCCATGTACTTAGCTACTCTAGAGATTGCTTTACTAGTCATCCTTCAACTCCTGTTTTACAGCTCACCTCAGCCCCACAAGATAAGAAACTCAATTCTCCCCACGAGCTCAAGCTCAAGTTGATTTCTGCCAGGCTACTAAGACTTTCCTTTTGATTCAATCCTTGCTTCCAAGGAAAAAAGCAACATTCAAAACGATGTCCGAGTCACGTGTTGCTTGAGCAAAGAATGAGATCAGCTACTTGCAGTGCACGTCTTCCGACTACAGATATGTATGAATAATAAATTATATTGTCTTTGTTAACAAAGGGTCAGAAGCGAATCCAGTCTCCAAACAGAGCAGAGTCACTAGGCTTTGTGCAAACCGTATGTGGAGGAGGAAGCAATCTTTCCCCCTTGGTGTCTTGAAGAGGAGCAGTCACCCTGGCATGCCAGTAAGCTGGTAACAACACACAGGGTGGATTTCAAACTTTCTTGGATCTTCTCCCTAAACCTCTCCTACCGTCTCGCTGTCTTCAGTAAGCTGTAGCATTCGCTCAAATCCCTTCCACTGACTGCCAGGTCTGGAAGCAAAACTCGGTGATTCCAGTACACTTAGTACCTGTTACAGCACAGCGTTGAAGGGCTGGAGAACAGTACTAAGCATCTGAATAAAGCTGGGAAATGGTTAGTCAATGAAGGTTTGCACTCTGCTTTGATAATCTCATGTAAAATGCTATATATTGTGCATCATAAATGACTTACTTGAAAATGTAGTCATTTTGATTGAAGGCTCTTTAAGAAAAAAAAAATCCTAAATTCCTGTTAACTTTTAACAATTGCATTTTCATCAGTATTGTTTCCTTTCTTAAGGAGAAAAAAACAATACCCAGAGCTCCCCTGCACGCAAACCCTTAACTTCCAAATGGGCCTGAAACAGAAGGGGGAAAAGACTCCTCAGCATTTCCTGTGCAGCCCTCGGCTGGCAGTGCTCTAGTATTTACTGTAAACAAACTATACTGTCCTCTGGAGGCTAATGGGGCTGTTGATTGGTGTTTGCTCATCACAGCAGGGTCTGGTGTGTGATATCTGGGGCTCCTGTGTATTGATGAGTGTGGGCTGCCGGTGGGAGGTATAGCCTGCCGGAGGACAGGGAGGGGGGCGTGGGGGCTTGTTAGCTCTTTGTGGCCGGGTGGAATGAGAGACCTTGTTTATTTAACATTCTTAGCAAGTCCTCCAGGACCCTTGCAAAGTCTACTAAAGTAGAATTCCCCCTATTCCCATGGATCTTTGTAGAAGTATCTAGCTGTTGAAAGACCAGACAAGATAGTTGCATGCTTACTTAAAATAACCTTCATGCATCTGATCAAACATCTACTCTCATCTGAAACAGCTTAGGATCTCCGTAGAGGCTTATTAAGCAGGTAGCAATTTAGAGTATGTCCTTGTCAAACAGTTGTGTGTAATAGTTTGTTTATGTTCTCTCAAGCAATAATGCAAAGACAGAAGATTTGCCTGACATTAGGGACTTGAATCAGGTTTAGGTTCCTAAGAATACTATACCATTTTTTTCAAAGGTGCTATTAAATTCTTAATTAAATTATGATCACACACTCATATAGTAATCAGAAAATTAGGAGCCTATTTACAGATGTATGTGTCTAAATACAAGCAGCGAAGCAGAAGATTTTGGCTAATAGGAAAGGACAAAGGTGAGGAACAGTACTTTTCATCTCAATTTGTTTTATAATTGTCTGACTTCCTCTTTTTCTAAGTTGATAGTCTGTTGTGCTGTTGATGGAAAAACATAGTGGGAGATTCTCTTTTTTTAAGCTGCGGTGAAGATCATATTTCTAAAAATAAGACACAGGCTCCTCTGTTACTTGGGTACTTTAAAAATAATAAAAATACTTAATGACGTTTTTTAGAAAGTGGTATCTGGATCAAGAGGGAACTCAGTAGAAACCATCTAAAGCAAGGTAGGGAGGGGAATATTAGATTCACTGATAAATATTTTTTAGAAAATATTATCAGTGATGAGGTCTTCTTGTTATTTGTTTTGTCTGATCACAGCAAAGGTTTCAATAGCAGGTGAATATTTGTGGTTATCCTCCCCTCAAATTCTTTTTGCTTGTAATTTTAATTGTAAAAAAACCCAGTTTTGGTCTTGCCTACATAGTTTGTCACTAATCCTCATGCTGCATGGCTGAGAGCTCTGGCCTTATCAGTGTAAGCTGGAAGAGACGTGAATTTTTGGTTTTCCTCATTTCTAACCACTGTTGAGAAGCTGCACCAGTGCAAACCTTTGTTGCTTAAACCTAGGCTAAGCTCAAGGCTCATGTGCCAACATCCCATTTATCCTTAAATGAGAGAGTGCATTGCCAAGTGGAAACACCTGAATGTCAACAACAAGAGTCAGATCAAACTGATAATATCAAGAAGAGGAGGCCTTAATAAATATCTTTTATCTGTTGTGATGTTATGTTACTACAGGTTCTTCTGCCTCATTCAGTTGTATTAATGAAATTATGTAGTATAAAGGGGTTTTAAACTATAACGGTGTATCTTAAACTATGAACCGATATTTAGGAAGCAACATTATGTTGAGGGTCTGCAGGAGACAGTGTGGGTCTCTTTATGTCAAGAGATTTGAAAGAGCACAAATCCACTTCTCATTTATGATCACTTCTGAGCAGGTAAACATGTTCAAGGGCACTGAAGACCCATTAGAAAGAGTCACTGAAGGATTGTAAGTTGCTGTGAAGATCATCATATTTCTAAAAATAAGACACAGGCTCCTCTGTTACTTGGGTACTTTAAAAATAATAATAAAAAATACTTAATGACGTTTATGTTAATGTTAAGATAACATACACTAATAGAGGGTGCAGTGCTATGTATGTCTTTCTCAGCAATGCTGCATCTCTAACTGCCTGTCAGAATGAAGTTGCATATTATTCTTTGAGCTTGGCTAACCCTAAATCTGATGCAGTGTCTCCAAAAGGGAGAGCTTGTATCCCTCCTTCCCCCATCTCCCCTCTGATGGACATGCAGCCCCCCCCTCTCAGGGGAACTTGAGCTGATTCAACTCACTAAGATGGCAGAAAAATAATCCCATCAAAAAACGTCTGGGTGTTCTTGCAGGGGATAGTGAGTTGAATTGGTTCAGAAGAAACACGCTCCTACTGGCACATGGGAAGGGTCAGGTCAAGCCTGGAGGAGGAGCGGTAGTTGAAAGTAAGAAGGGAAGGAAGATCTTCCTGTACTGGTGTCTGCAAGGTATTATTATGTTGTCTATAATGTGTAATTTCATTCTCAGTTAAGCTGACATGCTGTTTGTAGGGCTGCTCTGTGAACAAGATGAATGTAGGGGGTAAACTAGCTTTGCTGCCAAAGAGGCATTCATGGAAATGCACCCTTGGACTAGAACCTCTTTCAAATGCTCAGTTTGTTGACTTTCTGTATTTGGTAACACTTTGACTATTCAGTTTTTCTAGATTTAATGTGAATTTCTCCCTTTTCTCTTAAGGGACGTAGTGGGAAGGGGAACCATGGACAGCTAGAAAGTGCTTGGAAATTCACAGAAGTTGTTTGGTTGATTTGACATGATATATAAAACTGCAAATAGCTTCTGTAATCTTCTTACAGACTTTGGACTTGAAGTTAACCGTAGTGCTGTATTTTTTCCTTAGAAGGAAAAAGGATTGATCAATTGTAATAAGGAATTATCCAGCAGCTTTACCTTAGCTGAGTATGACCCATCCATAGGTCAGATCAAACAAATGTGATCAAATTATCAAATTTAATGATCAGCGTTTATGCATATAGGACTGAAATATAAATAGGGGAGAATCTTTCTAGCATCTGATTAGTGCCCTTACCCGCTGCTGAACGATATCAGACCTGTTCAGATGTTACCAAGTACGATATTTCACCATCTGGAAGACAGATTACCAAAAGTGAATATACGAGTCACCACGACACTCCCGTTTTCCACTTGAGATAACTTTTTGCTTATTTAGTCTCATGTTATAGAATGCTTCAGTGGGTGTTGTCCAGACGTACGTTAACTTTACATACTTTCTAAGGCTCTAGATAATTGTTTTTATTTAAATAATGTGAAAACGTTCATGTTTTCAAACATGAAATTCCGAGGAACTGCCTTTTTCATCAAAGAACATGAAATTTGTTGAAGCTAAAAATCATGTCATTGAGGGGGAGGAATCCACACATTCATTAAAAGTGGTTCTGGTTTTAGAAGAGAATATGATGACAAATTGAGGCAAAAAAATAGTCAGTGATGATTGCAGGGAGTTTGATGATTGTCCAACCTCAAGTATTGCCCCTTCTTTCTCTGTATCAGTTCCCCCCACATGAATGACTGGATGCTTCTTCCTTTGCTTTAGTGGGACATTCACAACTGCCTGAACTGCTTTCCGGGACACTTTTTGGCCTAACTGCCCTGTCAGTTACAATTAAAAGCGTTAATATGACAGTCAAAGGTCATAAATTGCTTGTGGCTAGTGTTCGCTGCTTGTCTCGCACAATGGCAACCAGGAAATTGCCCTGTCAGTTACAATTAGAGGTGTTAATATGGTGGCTAAGGGTCAAAATGCTTCAGTAGGAGGAAGGAGTTGCAGAGGACATTTGGTTTACATTAAGTGACGGTTCAGGAAAACTTTGCTTAAACGGGATGATTGCTTAATTGGGATATATTTCAATCTGAGTAAGAGCCCTGATTAAGGTTTCTGCTGCATTGCTCTGACAATACTAAGTGCTGGAATTATGCTCTTTTGGGGGCTTTCTAAGGCTTACTCAAATACAACACTGGGAAAAGTCTTAATAGGTCCCATACTTTCTGGTGAAAAAATTTGTAGAGATGTAGTTATGGTGCAGGAGGAAACACTGAAGAAAAATACCACTACTACTTAGTATTATAATTCAGTTTGACTAACTGAAACTTGTTGAGTACACAAACTTCATGTGCACAGGGTATTGAATTTATTCTTTGCAGGTGGGTTTTTCAACAAGACTGTTGTTATTTTCATTGATCTTAGCAATGAAACTCACCTGGACTTCAGAAACAGCAGGTCACACCCAAACTCTTCTGATACTGTGGTTTTCTCCTTATTTTATATCTGTTTCTTCAAAAAGTGTTTTTCCTACAAATTTCATTGTGGCCAGCTCCAAACTTACAGATGAAATGAAGTAATAAAAATAACCATTCCTTTAAAATCCCTTCGATTTCAAAGACTAACTTACTATTTGTGTGTGGTGGTCCCTCAAAATGGTTTTAAAAGTTAGAGGTAAGAAAACACTACTGCTGTTTTTGTATTTTCCATTGTAAGGTGATGATGCTTGATTCCTGTGTATATAAAAGGTAAATTTTCTAGTATATCCACAAAACTGCTTAAGGAGCCAAACAGTTAATTCACACTGAGCTGTTTTTGCATGGCTGAAGACCAGAATTTGTGTAAAGCTAGTTCTGATGTGCCCACACAGATGTGGCAGATATCCATGATCTTTAGGGACTGGAATCTGTTTAATACTACAAATGGAGTAATTATAATCCTAGGATATACACAGCCTTCTTCTAAGAGCTTGTTGTCTCTTGTTCCCTGTCACCAAAGAAAGTCAGTATCTTAGACCAAGAGCATTACTGAAATAAATGTTGGATATTGCAGTCTACAGGAAACTCTGACGATCACTGATAGACTGAGCTCAATAAAAGACTCAATGAGAATAATAGATGAGAACCATTCAAGTTGTTGGGTCAAAAATAATTTTAGTGTAAACAGTCGCTTGAATAAAGTCTGTGGATTTAAAAAACCCTGAATTTTGGCCCTTCTTGGTCAAGATTATTGACCACATAGAAAACTTCTTGTAGCCTGAGCAATGAAGGACAACCCAGACAACTAATAGAAGAGAACATATATCAGAGAAGAATTTTTTAATTATTATTCTACCCTTGCCTCTGGTTGGCTTTTGGTGGTAACATTCATATTGTAGAAAGAACACTGGATGTCCCAAATACCCCTGGCTGGCACAGTGTAGTAGGGCCTGCTCTGTGTAGCAGAACTTGACCCCCCCAGCCTTTGATGCCCTGTCCTCAAAATAGCAGAAGACTGGGTTCTCCCTGATGCTCCTCAGAGTCCACAGGGCGTAACAGGGTAGAGGAGGCTGCAGTGTCAGCTGTAAGGGCAGACCATGAGAAGTTCTCTCCCTAGTCCAAGCCTAAGGAGGCCAAACCACACAGCTCTCTATCCTTGTGCTGCCATTTCTGTTGTAGGTGAGCATCTGTAGTGTATTTATCGCCACAGCATCCATCCCCGAAGGGAAGTATAATTTCTCCTACTGGGTCACTGGAGAAACTGAGGCAGTACTCCTTGAAAGATGGTGGATAGGGCTTGCAAAAGAGCAATGAATTGAGCTTGGGTCTCAACCCACAGGACACTTGTTTAATGTGCGTGCTGTCTGTGTACGTTTCCATGCTACCAGGTTGTTGAGGACAGTTGATGCGGACAATGACAATGCTGCATCGCTCCTATGAACAGAATTTGATATGTTTAAAGGAGGGTTCAAAACTGTGTTCCAGTTAGCAACTTCAGGTGGGAAGGAATTGGCTGGAGGTCTGGCAGTGCCTGTACTTATCACAATTTAGATCCCGTTATTCCACTGTTTTTCACAATGTGTTAAAAAAGAACAGTAGCAGCTTTTCTGTGTGAATTCACACAAGTTCAAGACAAATCATCAGTCTTTTGATCCCAACAAGGAAAAAGAAGTCATTTTCAAATCATTCCTTACTGTAAAGAAGCTAATGTATATCAAGACCCATGGGTGCTATCTTTTGATCCTTATTGTGTAAAACTCTTCTTTATTCAAATTATTTAAAAATCTATTTTTCCAAGATTTTTTGCATGCTATTTTAGCACATGGATATTCTAGGAAGACCGATGAAAAAATAGGCTGAGTATGACATTTTATTCTGCAAGTCCTGTATATTTGATATTTTAAAATAAGTTTTTCATTTTGGTTATGTCTATATATTCCTGAAGTAAAATAGGGAAACCTCTTCTAATTAATTTAATATCCTTAAATTCCCAGGGATGATAGGAAAAGGCTATGAAGTATCTGTTCTGCAGGCTTTTCAAGTCTGGGGGTCCTTTAGTCATGCTTGATATATTTAAGGGAATTGCTTGAAAAGCAGTGGACCCAGAGGGAAGAGCTTCTAGCAGATAACATTTCAATGCACTAGAAAAGAAAAGAAGGGTTTGTAACGGAGGCATAAAGATGTGTTATGAGATCCTACGCTTTAAATTCAATGTAGAAGACAAAAGGAAGTTCTTGAAGAATGTAAATATGAACAACTTTTCTCATTAATGAGATTCAACTCAGTTTGCCTTGGCTTAACGGTTTCAGTCCTATCCATGTTCATATAACTAAAAGTCTGTTGTTTGGTGGTCTACATGAAATACATTTGACGTTTATCTGTTTCATATGAGTACAGCAAAAATCCATACAGTTTCCCCACTGCAAGAGCCACACGCTTCTGCTCTTGGTGTTTTTTATGTGCAGAGCTGAGACAGAATGCTCTTAATGAGACCCACGCTAAGGGCAAGGGGTCACAAATGTGTGCATGCGAATATACAGTCACATACATGCGATAGATGCAGTTTATATTTGTCTCTGGTTTCTCTTCTGTGAAGAGGAGTTTTTCCACAGTAGTGCTAAGCTAACGCCAGGATATAACAAAATATATTCTGTCTGGGGAGCTGAACGGAAGGGTTGATAGTCTGCTGTTGCTCCGGTGCTGATAATTCATAACTTTCAGCAGGACTGCAGGTGTAACCGTTATCTAAAATCAGCTCACAATCAGTGCAAAAGATGATAGCACTAAACCATTGGTACTGTGAAAAATGGTTCCCTTGGTTTGAATCAAGCATATTCTGGTTTGAATGACCAGTTGCTTTCCCAACATCTGAAATGAGTTAGGAGAGGATGGAAAGATGTAATACCGGCATGGCTGTCAATAAACAAACATTGTCACTCAGAAGGTGTTTTCAAAAGGCTTTTTTACTCTTAAAAATAAACTTGCTGCTAATTGTTTAAGGCTTGCCTTTCTCCTGTAGGTAAACAGTGTTAATTAATTTAATTGGTCACTAATTACTTTATTGGTTTTGTGCCTTCTTCCTGGGAAACACTTCACTCAGCTAGATCTGATGGGAAGCTGCAGTCTTCACAGTGAGAGGTGGCAGCGTGCAGGAAGGGGTGGTGTGAAAACAAGCTTGAGGTCACCATTAGGAGAGGAGAGGAGAGCTCTGGGAAGGTGTTTCTTGCTATACTGCAATGTTCTCTTCTCTAGGAAACCAAACGGTGTAGGAGCTGTGCAGCTAACCAAAAACTGAGCAATTGTGAACTCATCTTTTGCTGGCTGGCTGAGCGTGGCAGAAGGCTGTTTACTTTAAAGTGGTTTCTGTTGTGACGTTATGAAGATACACAGCCGCAGTGGAGAAAATGAGTTGCGATGCATTGTAGTAAGTAAAAAGCAAGGTATTTGAGAGATGTAGCTTTGTGGTTAAAGCACAGTCTTGTTGGGTTAGTCTAGGTGTTTGTCAAGATATGCCTCACCTTCCTCCTGCAGCTGCTGTCATCTAGTATTGGAGTCCAGCAACAGCAGTGTGTTGTGCGTCTATCAAAAGTAGTGAAGAACCATGTGTTTCCTCTTATGTTAAATCTGGCTTTAGCCTTTGGGAGAGAAATTTGTGTAGTCGTGTGCTTATTTTAGATTGGATGGTGTTGTCTTTCCTAGGACTGTGACTGGTAAATCTCATTCTGTTAAACTAAGGTATTCCTTTAACTTGTACACCTTGCCTTTACAAGAGCTGGTAGGTAGGACACTACAGTTCCTTCTTAGCAGTTGGCGGAAAGTTCATACTTTCAGCGCTGAGGCTGAAATGCTGCAAAGCCCATGTGTTAACTCAGCTCAGATGTTTGCTTAGTGAATACAGCTGCTCTTTTTAGAGTTGCTGAGAATTCACAGTCTGTAAAGGTGGATGAGAAAAACTAGTCAAGAGTGTTTTAATAAGTAATTTTAAATAAAGGCAATAATTTCCCTGAGCTGTCCTTCAGGCAACAACTTCCCAATTTCCATGTGGATTCTGTGAATTGTGAGCGTTTCAGCCTCTGAAGAAAAAAATCCTCTCCTTGCAGTATTGTTGCTGTGGGTTTTTTTCCTCTCTTTGAAATGGACATCTAAGAAGACAGGCAGCTTCAATGTAGTCTGTGACAGAACTGGTAGACTGGGTCCCACAGTGGGGACACCACCTCCTTTTGTTGCAAATAATTGTGGTTCATCATGTCACAACCTGCAGAAGCATGGAGAATCAGTGGAGTGTTCTGAATCCAAACAACTTTGTTTTCAAAAGAAGTATTTACTATTCCTATATGAGAGTTTGAATGAATTTCTGTCGATGTTTAAAAAATTACATGGAAATATATTCTGACTTCTCACAAGCTGTAGTCTGAGGACTGGAAGATCTTCCCAAAATAATTTTCTTTTCTAGTTTTTTATCATCGTAAACTGGTAGTAAGCACAGTAGTAAATAATTCTAGGCTAATAGAGCTTAACCATTCTTCTTATTTTTCTTTTCGTTTTTTCTAACTTCAAAATTAAAAAAAAAAAGCTGGAAAAGGAGGAGCAGAGAGCAGGGGATGAAGGAAAAAGAATTATTTTCGGAGGAAAGGAACATAACAGAATCACAGGGGTTGGAGGGGACCTTCAGAGATCATCTAGTCCAACCCCCCTGCCAGAGCAGGGTCACCTACAGCAGGTTGCACAGGATGGTGTCCAGGCAGGTTTGGAATGCCTCCAGAGAAGGAGACTCCATCACCTCTCTGGGCAGCCTGTTCCAGTGCTCTGCCACCCTCAAAGTAAAGAAGTTCCTCCTCATGTTCAGATAGAACTTCCTATGGTCAAGTTTGTGCCCTCTTGTCCTGTCACTGGGCACCACAGAAAAAAGACTGGTCCTATCCTCCCGGCACCCTCCCTTTAAGTATTTTATAAGCATTGATGAGATCCCCCCCACCCCCCGAGTCTTCTCCAGACTAAAAAGACCCAAGTCCCTCAGCCTCTCCTCATAAGAAAGATGTTCCAGCCCCCTAATCATCTTTGTAGCCCTCTGCTGTGCCCTCTGCAGCAGTTCCCTGTCCTTCTTGAACTGGGAAGCCCAGAACAGGACACAGTACTCCAGATGTGGCCTCACCAGGGCAGAGTAGAGGGGGAGGACAACCTCCTATGACCTGTTTGCCATACACCTCTTGATGCACCCCAGGATGCCATTGGCCTTCTTCGCCACAAGGGCACATTGCTGGCTTATGGTCATCCTGTTGTCCACCAGGACTCCCAGGTCCCTTTTTCCATAGACCTGTTTTCCAGCAGGTCAGCCCCTAACCCGTACTGGTGCATGGGGTTATTCCTCCCACTTACAGTTTCCTTTGTTGAACTTCATGAGGTTTCTCTCTGCCCAACTCTCCAGCCTGTCCAGGTCACGCTGAATGGCAGCACAGCCTTCTGGTGTGTCAGCCACCCCTCCCAGTTTTGTGTCATCAGCAAACTTGCTGATGGTACACTCTATCCCTTCATCCAGGTCATTGATGAATATGTTGAACAGGACCGGACCCAGTACTGACCCCTGGGGAACCCCACTTGTCACAGACCTCCAACTAGACTCTGTGCCACTAACCACAACCCTCTGAGCTGTATCTGCCAGCCAGTTTTCAATCCACCCCACTGTCCATTCATCCAACCCACACTTCCTAAGCTTGCCTAAGAGGATGCTGTGGGAGACGGTGTTGAAAGCCTTGCTGAAGTCAAGGTAGTCAACATCCACTGCTCTCTCCTCATCTATCCATCCAGTCATGCCATCGTAGAAGGCTTACTTGGTGAGAACATGCTTACTTGGTTTCATTCTGTTGGGATATGAAAGATAATTTTTTGGCTGAGTGTATGCCTGCATGTGTGTTATGGGAAATAATTCTGGCAAGCTATCAGAGCGCGTATTTTATAGCCAATTTCAGCTTTCCCAGTTATTTTATACATCATCTATTGCTGCATAGTAAATTATTTATTTAGATTCAACTTTTTAAGCATTGTAAATGAATGAGAGCATTAAGATTTACTGAAAGGGGGAGAGCTCATGGTTTAGAATAACGTTTGCCATAGGTTCTGTCCCAAAGGAGAATTTGTTAGTTGTGCTAGGACTATGGGGAGAGTTGCTCCTGGGACACTATCAGACCGACTGGCTGCAGCACATGTGACTGTGTGCTGACTGCGTCCCAAGGACAATGTGGTAGTGGTAGCTACAGCGTGGTAGTCCTAGTGGCAGCATGTTGGGCCGCTGTCCCCAAAAGCTGTCTGTCCACTCCGGAGCTAAAGGCTACTGCCTCCTTTGCAGGGGCAGCAAGAGTAAATGGACTCCAGATCTTCAGCTGCTGCAATTCACAGGCAGGTGGGTAAGTCTCAGACACAGATGCATTGACTAAGCGATGAAGGTGGTTTAAGGAAATATGTCAGGCTGTGAATTGCAGCGGCTGAAGGTCTGGCACAAGATTATTCCTGTTGCTGCTAAGTTTAGAGGTGGGTGACAGCTGCCAGTGGTGACATCTTAAATCACAGTATCTAAATATTGCAGAGCTGAGAGTCACCCCAGAGCCTCGGTGATCCATTGATGAAATCGTTTTCCCTGTCACTAGCATGTACGTAAGTGTAAACAGGGAAATAATGACACCACTGTTATAACTTACTTATCCTGACTGCTTACTGATACTCAAGATTTCAGAAATGAAGAGTTGTATCTTTACTTTCAAAATGTGAAATAAAAACTGCAGTCAAGATATACAAGTTGTGGCTGCTAGCACCTGATATGAAATAAAGTACATGTATAGTAGGTGATGTCCCATGTACTTTTATTTTCAGGTGACGTGGGCTTATGTGAATGTGTCATAAAAATGTTAGTTTAATGTACCATTAAAGCTCTCACTTCCATTTCAGGACAAGAAGCTGTATCTTATGGAAAGTAGCAATCTGGTATCTCCATCTTCCTCCATTTCTGTATGGTCATGTGTCTAGACTCTATGGTTATTCCACTCTTGGCCTCCCAAATGAGCCTGCCAGCAAAGTTTTCACAGTTTTGCAATGTGGACAGTTGTCTCTTGGGAACTGGATGGAGCTTGCTGATCTCATTTTGTCTAGATTACCAAGAAATTTGCTGTAAGGTTTTGTGTTTCCCTAAATTAAGAGTGTGGTGCAGTGATTTTAATTGCCCCACTGTGGAACAAAGTTTTGCATAGTTAAATGATGCCATTACTGGTATTAACTGGCTTTGAGGGAACATTATTATTCCTGGAGTGCCTTAAACTTGAACTCTTTTTTTTTCCCCCATAACAAGTAGAAATGAATGTATAAAATATTTAGCAACTGTGGAGTGTATTTTTTCCCCTTGATGTGTGTGCTTAATTCCCATTAAACTGAAAGAGGAGAGACTACACCGCTGAATGTGCATGTAACATTTTGATATGCTCCCAGTTGGTAAAAAAGAGAGCGACACTAACAGCTGCTAACAGCGTCAACAGTCTCGTAGGATGAAGTGTGGCGAGCCCCCAACTGTTTCCCATTCAAATGAGTTATGAGCTCTCGCTGCTCAGGGGCACCCTGATAAGAGACCATTTGAGTAGAGTTGTGAGACTTGGGGAATATCCACCTGGCAGGATGGTCCCCATCCTTCAAATAAAATAAAAGGAGGAAAAGCATTTCAGTGGGGGGAGGGAGAGAGTTAAAATTAGGAGAGAGGATGTCAAAACCCTACTAAGCAGAGCCCAGGGAAGAAGTAGCCCTTGGTTCGAGGAATAGGATGTGCTAAGGATGGGGAATGCTCTAAAGGAAATGCAATGAGGCAACATGAGATGACTTGGGGGCCCACCCACCTTCCAACATCAAAGTCTGACTGCAGAGAATGCTTGGTCATTTGCTGTTTAATGTTACATGCTCTATATTGATGCCAAAATTATTGGCCTGCCTTCTGAGTGCTACTTATAGTACTTCATTCAATTCACTCGCTTTCCTAATCCACTTGTAGTTGTCCCTCTTTCCACCCAAAGAAACGTCACATGGGGACAATAAAACAAACTACTTAGTCTTGATGAACAAGAACCAATATTATCTGTGGTCTGCACTTGTGTTACTTCCCATTTAGAATACTGAGGACTCCCAAGATATTTTTTTTTTCCTGCCATATAAATAATGTGTGAAGTATTTCATAGAAACATTCAGTGTGCAAGGTGCCTGACAGATTTTGTAGTCCATTTCCTGGGATTATGGCAGAATTAACTTCATTATCCTTAAGCACTCCGTAACAGATGGGTGTTTAGCCTGGTCTGAAAACTTACCAAAAGCTCATAATTCCCCAAAACTGTACCTTTGGATAGTTTGTTCTTACAATTATCAAGTATTCTATCGGAATTTTCCATACTGTGTTATGATACTGTTACTGCTTTAGTCTTTAGATACTTAGACCAAGAGCTTTTTATAAATCCTTCATTTCTTCACCAAAAATTACTGGGTTTTCCCCCTTTTCTTCTTCTAAAAATATGTGTCTTTGAATCTACATCTCTGTTTATAGCTTAATCAAAGATGGGATTTTACTTTGAATTTGGGGTTGTGAAATTTTTTATTTTTTTTTAAAGCAGGAGATGTTACTAATGCAGCTCAGTAGCGTGCTTTCCTTTCAGAAAAGAAGCACTCTTGATTGTCAAACGCAAGCCCCTAAGTCTCTGTGAGCATTAATATTAGTCATTATCCTATACTATAAATTTTGCATTTCATTAGACTTCCCAGTATATATGGATCACTGATGTCCATCTCTATTGGTTCTTTTGTTTTGTTTTGTTTTCTTGATGGGGTTTTTTGTGTTTCCAAACATTGCCTTACTATTATTTTTTTAATCTCTGATCCTTCCCTGCTGGTTTAACAATGACCATTAAGAACTATTTGTGGTCAGATGTTTATCCAGTGATGTGTTTGCTTTATCATGCTGTAAAACCTTGCTCTTGAGATTGATCCAAAAATGATGTCATCCAGCCGTCATCCGTTGGTTTTCATCTGCTGCTTTTCCTTTCCCATGTCAACCAGTTAGGAGAACTATGGAATAAAAACGGTTGAATTGCTGCTAATATTTTGGCTTCAGCTAACCGATGGAATAGTTGCCAACCAGTCTCTCCTATTCCTGCAGAAGAAAAAAAAAATTCAGAAAAACTAAACAAAATAATTGCTTAGCTTTAGCTGACCAAAACCCAACCCCTTTCTCCCTCCCCTACTAAATGGTAGTATATCAGAAAATCCACTGGAAACCAATCCACTGAGTCAGTGGATCCCATCCATCACCGCTGGGATGTTTGAAAGAAGTATGCCGAGTCTTCCCAGCTCAGGTCACCTCACACACCCATCCTGAAAATCTATGAACTGCAGGAGAATTATGAATAAGAGAATAATAAAATCATCCCGTCTTTCCTTCACAAGGTGTATGTGAGCTCTCATTTGAGTAAGGCTTATGAAGGCTTTGAATCTATTTCCATCAGTTCAGAAATATACGTAAGAGTTTCATAAGCTGACTCTAAAACTAGATATGTAGTCCAGAGACAGCTACCTCTAAACTAAATAATTATATTGCTGATTTGATCTTTTTTTTATTTCTTCTATTGTGTTTGCAAGTCAGATGACCTTTTGTATTTGGTTAGCAGCAGAAATGTACATTTGTATGATTGTAATTTTAACATACACTTTCAGATTTCAAACTGCTTCCTCAGGTAGGCTGAAATCATGTCTGAATGGGTCACTATTAGAAGGTGCAGGGGTCATAAAAGCATGAAATGTGAAAAAACATGCCACGATTGTGGCTGCTGGTGGTAAAGGCTGCTTGGAGTTATCCATGGACATACCTGTATTCACCATAGTCCAAGCTGTGCTCCCTTCCATAGCTACACAACAACTCGCGTAAGATGCGTGCAGTTTAGCCTTGTTTCGAGATTTGGAGTGGGTGTTTTATCCATTAAGCTACCCAGTGTTTGGCTGCTACCAGTTTGCAAGGTTTGCATTAGCCATGGGAGGGCTCTCTTACCAAGTCTCTCTGTGCAATAAGAATATGTTGACAATGACAGGAAAAAAACCACAAATAATTAAACTTAAAGGTGACAGCACAAAAGATGATCTTCCCATTTCACATTAAAGCCCATTTGTTTAAAAAGTGTTGCAGAAATCACACTTAATTTGCACCATGCTAGATTTTGCTATCCCCATGTTGAATAAAGCTTTACTACTTAGATCCATCCCAAAGTGGAAGTCAGAACTTGCATGTGTAATGCTGTGCTGTTATCAAAGTAGCAAGAATGATATTCTTTTGATATTTTGAGCTACAGCATATCTGCAGAAATAAAACTAGGCTAGCAGTAGTATTGTATTTTTCTTTAGCTGATAAAAAGGGAAAAGTTTGTTTGATTCCTGTTGTCAACAGGAGAACAGTGCTGATTTTGAGATGCGTGTTTCCATTAAATAATTTTAAAGTAACACAGTTCTGGAGTTTTGGCAATTGATACCCAAAGAGTTAGCACCTTGTTTCTGATGACCATCTAGTGCCCGCATAAAAATCAAACTTATTCCTAGAGTTGCTAGATAAATCAAACAGAGATTTTTTTTATTATTATTATTTTTTTAAAAAAATCCTTATATAGTTAGTTCAAAAGCGGACATGATCAGCTAGTCTTCTTATACACATTTGCCAAATATTTAGATTTTTGGAAAGCTGTCACAGTTCTAAGCGTTTTGTTCCATTGATCAAATACTGTTACTTAAAATAATGTGCCTTACTTTTTTCAGGCTATGCCCAAAAGCTGCTTTCAGGCTTTAGATTTTTATTGTCAGCTGGAGAGGCCTATGTTTTCAGGTGTTTTCCTCTATGTGCATGCTTACAGTTTCTGGTCAAGTCACACTGGCAACATTCTCAATAAATTAAGCTGCAGAGAGTCTTTCAGCAGAGTAGGGTGATATGCTTCATTTTGCAAATACTGCTTATTATTTTCTTCTCTTCCTCACCTTTTTTTTTTTAAACAATCCTTTTCAAATAGTAGATGCCGCAGTTATTTTAATATAAGTACCAATAATCCATTTTCATTTTATACACTACTAACAGTAAGGAGAAGTCCTAGTTCAGGAGAGCATGGAAACATTTGTCAAACAGTAATCACACAGTTAAACCTCACTGACGTGATGCTTCATGAAATGCTTAATTTCAGCACATACCTAAGCGCTGCCCTCACTGGAGACAGCAGACACACATGCTAAAATGATTTCCTTGGCTGAGGCAGAGCAGAACATCTTTACTGGGATAATGAAGGAAGTGGACTAGGCAACGCCCTTTAACTGTTTTGACTTAAAATTTTATTTCCAAGGTATGTTTGCTCAGTAAGCCATACGCATTTCTCGAAGAAGTCACATGCTTGGGGATTTTTGATGTTGTTGGTTTGGTTTTTACTTGCTAAAATTTTTACATAACCAGCACTTGGGGCTCAATAGCAGACTTATTTATGTTCTTTAGTGTCTCTCTGTTACCATTTTATAGGTTTTCAATACATATAATAGCAATGTAACTAAATTCCTTCAAGAGATGTCTAAGCATAATTTGGAGTTCTTGTTTCAAGTCTGTTTTACGGGGAGTCATTTGCCCTATTCCATTATATAAATTAACCCTCTGTAACACATTTCTTGTTTACTTTCTGTAGGAGTAACGACTCCTACAAATGGATACAAAAAGTCCGAACCCTGAAGAGGAAACATGCTGTGCTATTTACATCATTTGGCTTAGAAGTTTGCAGAAAGGCATAGAAACATGTGAAGATGAGATATTTACTTTTCCCAAAACTGTTAGATGTATTGAAGAAACAGTCTGGGCATGATACTGGATTAAAAACTAACAACAAGAAGTTAGTGGATTATAAAAGCAGGGAAGAATAATCTTCAAAACACTTTGTTGGGCTTAGTCCATGTGTCAAGTGTCAACTGCTTTTCCACTTTTTTTCTCTGAATGCTTTCTAAAGACAATGGTATTGTTTATAGTTTCTCCAGAGCCTTTACAAGTTGGCTTTGTTGGCCTTTGTTGACTTGTGCTCAGCATGTTCAGGTGTGGCCACATGGCAAGAAAGCAGAAAGGAAATGCCAAGGCAGCCCCTCCAGAATTATAATACCTGTTTACGTTTTTTGCTATTACCAAAAGGAGACTTGTTGAATCATGAAAGAAATCCCTGAGGCCACATTTATGTCATAAGTTCTGTGTGTTATACAGGAAGAAGCCTCATGCCATCTCAGTGACAGCTAAAACCTTAGCTAAATATGTTTGTACAGCCACATCACCTTGAGCAATGATTTTTGTCAGACTTCTGAAGGAAAGAAAGGTCAAGTATTTCAATGGACTAACTTTAGATAAAACGCAGGATCAGTAGGCACATATTCACTAGGACAGCAGTAACATCCGTCTCTGAAGTTGGTTTAAATGATGCTGAGCAGTTGAAGAGGAAATGTAAAGCTAAGATGAAAACTATCACATGGATATTCAGTCCACAAGAGATTATGGACCTGCATACCTTCTTTTTGCATGTTACAAGCTATTTTGGAAGAATTAATGGAAATATGTGCTATCTTTTAATTTAGGCAGATCCACTAATGATGATTCCATAGGAATCTGAACTGGAAGTTATTTTATAATTCAACATTTATGTCTGTAATAGATTCTGATATTGTAGCTGGAGCCAAAGAGAGCTTTGCTCTCAATAATCAAGAATCCAACCTGAAGAATTTTGATTTTGGATTGTTAGCGCCCCTTGGAAGTTTTTAGAGAGTAAAATATGTTTTATATATGGAAGTTTGTTTATGTTTCTAGGTATGCTAACACAGGGAGTTAACCCAGTTCATTTCACTGTGCTGGATACCACACAGTGAACCTTAAGATTTGGTGGATCTTGTCTAGTCTTTAAAGTTATACTTCATACTTGCTTGATTTAAACTGAACCCTGATCTCTAAGGGGGGAGGTGGGGAAGTACCTAAGAATCAGATCACACTGCCCTGCTTTCAGTAACTGATACTTTTTGCAGAGAGGGAGCTTGAAGTCAGAAGTAACTAAATGGAAGCAGAACTTACTAAGACATGGTGGACTGCCAGGGCATGGTTAGATTGATGTTTTTTAATGATTAGCTTTATGCTACAAAAGCACCTTGAAGGTGAGAAGTCTTGGGTGAAAATTAATGAACCACCGTCATGCCTGTTTGAGATGATCTCCATTTCATAGATGGAGACATGGAGGCAGAAGGTGCCTGCTAATGCAAATCCATGATTTACTCTTCTCTGTTGGTAGAACTTGGTGGTTTCTTGTTTCCCGTTTCCTCCTAATTCCTGTGGATCACAGTGGCTCTCCTAAAGTAGGTTTGCTTTTTCTTTTTCTTTAGGCAAAGTGTCCAAACCTATTTGTCACAGTCTATAAGTAGCAAGGATGATAGTAGCTATTGGGGAGGAGGGGGAATAAGAGGGGTCTTGACTCCAGTGCTCTCTAGCTCTCTTGTAATACTGTGATTGCTGAACACTGTCTGTCAGTTCCTAGCTACACTAGATTTCTATAACAGTATATACAATAGATCTGTATATAACTCATTATGAGTAGTCATTTGTAACATGTGCTTTGTCAAACACTTCACAGATAAAACAGACATTTTGAGATAGCATGACAGATATTCTACATTTATTATACAGCCAATGAGGTAGGAGACAAATGAACATTGCACATTCATTCTGGGGCTGAAATCACAGTGGATTTAGTGTAATGGATGTAATGTATTACCGCATATGATGAACAGACCATCCGCCTGCGTTATTAATAGCATTATTTAAACCAGCTAAATTGTTATCTAGAACAATGTTTCTCAAAACAGGAATCCCTGGGAGGGGGAAGCTCAGGCAAAGTCATCAAAGCTAGGATAAAAATAAATAAATAAAAAAAAAAAGTTTGTCTCTCCATTGTGTTTAATCCTCACTGGGCAGTCAGCAGAACTGGAATCATCTATTGCATGTGGCCTGAGGGACTGAAATGGAAACAAGTCCCAGGTACTTGTAGGGGAGTGACACATCCAGCCCAGACCCTGAAGGCAGGCATGGCAACTCCCCGTAGCTCCCCACGGCTTTTGCAAGTGCGGCTTGGTCTGCTCTGGGCCATTCATTCACACGTCTGTACCCTGACCCTGGTCCTGCTGTTCAAAGTCTCCTGCTGGCACTGGCTGTACACAGTTGGGACCTCCAGCAGCTGCCCGTGTTGGGGTCTCCTGGGTCTGCCTCTAGAAGACTTGTGCCATCTTCGCATCCTCTAGATTCTCAGCTGCTCTGCAGGTCAAAAAAGCCCCTGGCTGCTTTAAATTATGGCAGCCTATCCCAGGCTGCTTCTGGGGCTGCTGTATTGCCTACAGTCCTGATAGCATGCCTAATTCTGCCCCTTGGCACATTTCCTACGCAGGTGCGTGAGAGAAGAGAGGAAGCAGCTTCATGGTGTGATTTACGGTTGCAGTTCCCAAACAAACCCTTGCAATGGCAACGTATTAAGGGATCTGGGCAGGGAACCAAGTCAATTGACAGCGAAGAGTGGATCCAGCTGCATTTAATTTACTTCATGTTTCTCACTGGACATAGGTGGCAGTGGCAAAGCATCTTTTTTTTTTCCTTTATTACATGTGCAATGTGTGCTTCTGAAATGCATCACTCTTCCCATTTCTTTTTCTTTCTGGGAAGGGTTCTTGCACGCTTCTCTTCCAGGATTGTCCTTCGGGAGGTTCACATATCATTTATGCACCTTTGGGGAAAAATGCTGTCTGGGACTAGGTTTGAGAAACATAGAACTAGCCAAATGTGGCAGATTTCCAGCCTGTAATTGTATTATATTATAAGGCAAAATGATTTTACAGTAGTTATGCAATAAACATATGTAATGTATATATGTAGAAGTTGTGTAATTCATCGGGCATATACAGTAGAGCAATTTAAAATTTAAAGTTGGCTCTCACCTTTAAAACAAAGGAAGTAGTATTGAGTAAAACTAAGAAACAAGCTTCTGCACCAAACTTCGGAAGTCGGCAAACCCGTCCTAAGGAACATACCTATGTCGTCATACCATAGTGTGTTACTGTCAGCATGTTCTAAATATGATCATGAATAAGGGTTCCAGCTCAGGATATGAAAATTGGGCTTTCTAATAAAAGCAAAGTTCTCCATTAAATCTGAAATGTCTTGTGAAATTAATTTGTTGCTGTTTTGATATGCTGGATATTCTATGGGAAACATTCATTTAAATTTCAGTTGTTCCATAGACTGTACACAGAAGAAATGACTGCAGTGTACTAACATAAATCATCAAAAAAGGCAGAAGCTGGATTTACTGAGTTTTCTTGAAGCCCCTTGAAAAATGTGCTGATTTTTGTTTCAGAGAGCTTGTGCTGGTCTGGGTGAGTGATATCATGTGTGGTGGTGAGAGCCATGTAATTAATGTCTGTTTCTTCAGCATCTTTGACCACTGATCTGACTCTTCCAGAACTGCCTTTTCACAGTTTGTGAAGTTACCACTGGGTTGTTTTTTTTTTCTTTTTTTTTTTTTTTTTTTTTCTTTGGGCACCTT
>VFFE01009043.1:954642-1039232 GCA_008921705.1 Burhinus oedicnemus
TGCTTGTGTTTTTTTTTTTTTTTTTTTTTTTTTTTTTTTTTTTTTCTATGAGCACTTGCAAACTTTCCCAACATACCTCCTTTTTTCCTAATATAAAGAGTACATCATGTTGCATTACTGACTTCTCATCAGGATGAATGGCATATTGAAAGCTATTTTGAATGATTCCTAGGAAACAGAGTTTTCAGTACACCTTTTTCAGGAAACTTTCCTGTCTCCCAAGGATCTTTTTCATGTTACTGATTGTTGTCATATTTCTTATCTTTCTGTTTCTATTGGTATTTCATTGTTTTGTGTAATATATAAACATTCCCCTACATGAATCTTGATGCAGGTTTTGATCCTGAAATAATAAGTTTTTGAGGATGAGGTATATTTTATAGTAATGTCTATAAAACACTGCATGTAGTTATCATGGTGTACAGATATTTATTAATATTAATGAATGTGTAATTGAAATTAGCAAGCTCCCTTGGAAAGGTAAACTATTCCCTTTGTGTTTTGGTTTTAAAATAGATCTTTCTTTCTTAAAGGACACTTCTAATCTATGATTCTGCTGGCACGTAGCTCTTGTCCAGTTCCCCTAAAATTCAGCCTTCAAACTCCTGTGCAAGAGAAGTGATCTCAAGAGAAAAAATTCTATTGGGAAAGGTTTTTTTGCCTGGTTAGTTTTGGTGAATTGACTTCTGAGAGTCACAATAAAATGGCTGAGTATTTGGATCTAGGTCTGAAGAAGAAAAAAAAGGATAGGAATTTCTAAGTGGTACTAGCAGGAGAAAGAGAAGTTGCAGACACATCTCTGAATATCCTATTTGCAAAGCTGCTTGGAAATAATTTTTAGAAATGTTTAAATCGTGGCCTTTTATTGACTGGTGAAAAATGGGAAGATACTAACATGGTGGTTTTAGTGTTCTGTGATCATCGAGTCTATAGCTCGCACATAAGCTCATTTATTTTTAGTGTCAAAGGAGTCCATTATGATCATCTATCCTGAACAATATTACACAATCCAAAGAACCACACTGAATATGCATTGCTGAGAGTCTGGGTTTTTTTCTGTTTGAATTGTGGAAAGGGGACTTACTTGGTCTAAAGATATTACATGATGGCGAATCCCTTACATCTTTGGTGGTACGCGCCAACAGGCAATAACCCTTGTTGAAACCAGTGTTTCTGATACCAGCTTCCCTCCACAAGATGTCATTTTGTCTTCCCGTCATCGCCAGCTAGACTGCAGAGCTCCCTGCTATCACAAATATCTTCCTTATGTTGTGACCTGTAGTCTGTGGTCAGTCACCACTTGGATTTGTCTGTGATGAACTAAAAGGGTTGAGTTTCTTTAGTCTCTCATTACAAGACAATATTTTCAAGACACTGAATCACTTTGTGGCTCTCATTTGAGCTATCACCAGTTTGCCAAATTCTTTTGGGGAGCTCCCAGTATACTACTTATGGTCTCACTAATGCTATATGCAGAGGGTAACACCAGTTCATTACTCCTGCATGCTATATGCTATTCCTCAGCTTATGCATTCAAGGTTTGTATTAGTTCTCTTGGCCACCGCACCTCAGTGTGAGATTTACTGCTGGGAGGACTTGGATAAAGCTCTGAGATACTCAGACAGCAGTTGGGAAGGCCTTATTCACTAGTAATGGCTGGGGCTCCTTCAAGCAATTTGTCAGCAATCTGGAAGTTTTTACAGTTGTGATAGAAACGAGAGCAAGTTCTGGCTGCACCTCTCCTTGTTTGAGAAATACTCTGGTTTGCTCTCCAGCTAAAACACAGTTCATTCCAGTGGTGCCAAATTCTACAGCTTTCTTTCCAGCCCCTGAAGAGCCACGACATCATGCATATGCATCATGCAAATACAATCCTGCTTGCCTAGCTCAAAAGCCAGGCGGCGGCTGCTGCTCCCATGGCAGCGCAGAGAATTAGGAAATGATGTGCAGTTTTCTCTGTCTTTGCTTGCACAAATATCCACAGTGGCTTTATTTTTCCTTCCTGTGTGTGACACGGAAAAAGCTTTTGGCTCATTTCTCCCCATATGTAAAATTGCCGTTTTGAGGTCTAATTAAACCCTTAAATGAATTAGCTGGGAGCCCTTGTGTGTGACCTTACTGGTGCCATCGTGAGATTATTGTCCCCTGCTGAAGCAGGAAAAACCTATGGATACCTCCCATCGAACTGAACCCCAAGCAAGCTGTATCTTTCTTTATTGCCAATGTGTTGGACAGGAAAGTTGGCATAGAGAAGTGTTTAACCCGTTTAAGGGGTTTTTTTGCATGTTTGTTTCGTGTTTTTCATGGTTCATACAATATAGAATAATGAAAGGAGTTTTGTAAAAGTCGTGACCAAAATTCATTTGATAACGTCTTATTTCCAGTCAAGATTTTGCTTATGACTAGTACTCTATACTTTCATTGAAAGCAGTAGATTTTGTTTTAACGTGTTTGGGCTACGTGTAGTGGACAAATAAAAGTTGACTAAGAAAAGCGTGTTGTTGTGGATTGAAATGCATTGACTAATCTTCACATGTGACACTTGGAAGCAGGTCTGTACCCTCACTGAGAAACTCTCAGAGTTCCATCTTGAAGAATAGTGAAAATCAGTGCTTCAGAGTGAATACTGACGGTCAACAGCTATTTTCAGTATCTGTTCTACTTGGACACAGGCATGTCTTATGCCTGCAGTTTGTTCTTTTGAGCTTTGGAACTGGATTTTCGCAGTCTGCTATTTTTTGGGTTTTTTTTTCCCCCTGTTATGAGATAAAATGACTGTGCTGTTTGGGATGTGACTGATCACCAGACAAAGCCAGCCTCTGACATGCACCAGCCATATGTTCGTTCCCTTTTGGCAAACAAAGTGCAGAATGGGGGAAGGGCAAAAGTAGGGATTTAATTTTTTTTTTTTCCTTTTTAAGTGGATATCAGTTGAGAGAGCAAATGGACTTTCATAGGAATATGGTGGGCACAGATACCCTATGAACACAGGTATTGAAGGAGGATATTGTCAAAATGGCACCTCATTCCTTGGTGATTTCCAGATTAATATGAAAAATACCGTCTCTAAGGCTGACATAGTATGCAGCCACTGGGAACTACAAAAAACAACATTGTAATTTCTAAACCTTCATTAGAAGAGTGTGGAGCCTTTTTTCATGTGTAAAATGATTGTCTAGGATTATCCCGAAGTCTGAATTAAACTTCAAAAGCCATTAGACTCCTATTCTTACCTAATATATCTTTTTATTCTTCTTATTTTAATTAATTAGAAAATTTTCATGGATGGAACTGTAAAAAAAAAAAAAAAAGAAAATCACACTTGAGCTCAGCTTCCACTGAACACTGCTTTCATTTATTTGAAAGGATCCTCTCAAATGTTTTATTGTTTTGACATTCTGGTTAGGTGCCTTCCAGCTTTATCCAAACCATCTTATCCCACTGTTGGGGTAAAACTTAAAAGCTACAAGCTTCACAGAACAGTGCAGCATGCAAAAGCTTTCATTTTGTATCATAAAATCTCTTAATATGGCTTGTCTGCAAATCAGTGTGCACCTATTTTGCTGAAAAGTGACTTGGTTTAAAGAGGTGCAAGCGTCTTGGAAAAAAAAAAGTAAATTTTGTGTGGTTTAAATCAGCTACAGTGTTGCACAGACCTTGCATAGGTTTGACTAAACCACTTTAAAATTTGCATGTGAGACAAAATGTGTTTTCCCAATTAAAGGTGGACATACAATTCTTTCATGCATGCCTGGAGGTCTGTATCCAGCCACAGGATCAGTGCTTTGTGCTTCTATCTTACTCACTTTTTATTTTATTTTATTTTTTTTTTACTTCTCCTCCTCTCCCCTATTTGGATGTTTGAATAACGAGGATGTATGAAGGATATAGGCGTGCTAGATTTCTATGCTCAGTTTGGCAGTTTGTGAATGACAAATGAAAGCAACTAGTCATCTGATTTTCCTGCCCATCTGCTTTAAACATTAAAATCGAAAACCCAAGGAACTTTAATTTTTATTACAGGAAAACAGGAAACATAATTGGGTTAAAGTCTTTGCTGAGACCAAAGTCATCCTGTGTTCTATGTGACCCAACTCTACATGTTGTGCTTTTCACAAATGGACATTAGCAGAGCAGCGAACCTGTGGGCTTCTCGTGCTTTTCAAAGACCTGCAAGGTGAGTTACTGCAAGTGTTGCAGCAGTGACAACTTCATTCTGCCCAGCTTCGAGCCTGGATTCTAAAGCGGTACAAATGCTTTCATTTTCCTAACAAAATGCGGAGCCTTGAGAAAATAAGGGAATCGGAGCACATTAATCAGAATTACCAATGTGAAGGCTGTGACAGAAATTTGAAAAAAAACAACCCATAAACAATGGCTGCTCTGTAAGAAGAATCATTTCAACCTAGTAAAAAATTGATCAGTAATTCAAACCAGAAATTGCCCTGAATGTTGAACATATATTGGAATATTTCATGGGCTGTTTTATCATTGCAACTTGTTGACATTATTTTTTACTTGTAACTTCATAGACTATAGCCATTTGTTACATCAGCATCAGACATCTGCACAAGCATTTGTCATGCTGCTGTTGATTTTTTTCTTTTTTTTTTTCTTTCTTTTTTCCCCCTGTTGGCTGAAGAAAGGCTAGAGCTAACAGAACAATATTGTGGAATGTGAAGGCTATCATTAGGGGGCAAAACCGGACTTCAAAGAGGAAGCACATATGGTTTTGACTTTTATAAAGATGGCAGGTGGACATGAAAAAAGGTTGATTTCAAATTTATTTTCATGATAGCTGCAACTTCTTAAAAGTCCGAGATGATTAATTTTCAATTTGGAATTCCTAATAACTGAAACAAGATCGTGGTTTTACAACTTCCTGAGGCAGAGTCTGAGAAAGTCGGGGTCATGTTGGTATAATAAACCAATGGCAGCCCGCAGCAGAAGGGTTGGAAAGAGCAGCAAGAAATGTTTTGCAAAAGGCTTTCTGAAGGTAAAGCGATTACACGAAACAAAATGTTTCTGAAGTCAGCTTATTTTGAAGCATATGTTAAACTTCAAGGATGTTGGGTTAGATTTGAAAGGTGAACCTTATGTTTACAGACTTGCTGAGTGTCGCTCGTGTTACTAACTGAAATAGCAGTTGGATGGCAGGCTTGAAACAAAATGAAACAAAAAAACCCCCTCCAGCAACGCTGTCTTCTCCTTAGTGATAGGTGTTTCTTTTTATATGAAGGAATACATGACACTTAATTTTCATTTCTGGATTATCATATGTCATTTTAAATCTAGCATCTGAAATCCTCTTGGCTAGAAAGTCAGAGCTCTCTGCACCTGTGGGTGACTTGCTGATGATGTGAAAGAATAAGCAACTGTCAGTTCTAAATACAAGTTGAATTTATCCCTCTTATAGATGCTGTATATGGTTCTTTAATTGAAAAAGCATGTTACTCAGCTTGCCTATATACATTAATGTATTAAAACTAGTAGCTTTGATAGAAAACATTTCTGGTGGTAGTTCTGATCAGGGATAAGTATGTTCAGTGCTTCTCAGAAATATGGCAGTGCCAGTACCAACAGCTCAAATGTAACTGCAACCTATGCAGGATCGGGTTTGGACCCCTTTACCAGCTTTGCTGCTGCTCTGATGTGAAACTTTCTTCCATCCTGGTTCCTGCTAATCCACTTCCCATTGTCTGCATCTACTTCTGAAATTGTGGACTACTCAGAATATGTCTTGACTATGCCTTGCCTAAAAGGACATATATTTCCACTATTAATGCTATAAACGCTATAATGCTATGAAAATAATGATGGTATCCTACAGGGACGATTATCATTATTTCTAAAGCCAATGTTGTATCAGGGTGGGATGTGTTACAATAACACCATTCTTCAGAGAAAAAGAAAAAACAAACTTTCTTCTGTCTTTTATTCATCCTCTCTGAGAGTGATTTAGTTTTCCCTAAATAAAAAAAGTATTGAATGTCTTTTATTGAAAGGTCAGAAATATAATAAAAAGCTATTTCAGAAGTTGTCTGCAGATTGGGACTTGAATAAGCATTTTTCTCACAGAAATAGGATTGATTGCTGCTTCTTATAGTCAAATCTCTTCTTACCCCTCTGAGAATAGTGCTACATCATTTTCTCTAGTGGGAAGTATTATTTTTAGTATCTGAGACATTAAGCTGCCAGGTTGTGTCTGTCCTCAAGAAATAGTCTCCAGGAACAGAATTTTAAGGTTTTCTTTTGAGGGTTGTCTTTATTTCCTTTCATCCAAGGTTACATGGGCTTTTTGGAGACAATGATATATTACCTTCTACTTTGGTGAAAGAAATGAGATGATGCTACATGCCAGCATATCTTTTGCCATTGGCTTTGAAGAAAGAAATATTTTCTCAGCAATTTAGTTTCCAGTGCTCCTGTTGTGGGACATGCCTCCTTCCAAGCTAAAAGCAAGAATTTCTGGGTGTTTGTCTTCTGTATCGGGCAACTCCCCCCCAACAAATCTGGTTCATAAAGCTCCTGCCTGGTCCCATCAACAAAACTGCTCTCTGAAGCACTTGGACGGAGTGGGAACCGTGGATTGAACAGGGAGTAGTACTATGCCTCCATCTTCTCCGAGGTCTCATCAATTTCCTCTGCTGGAAACCTGGTAGCAGCATTTTCAAGGGTTCCCTGAAGGCAGATATGATCATCAAAGAATATTTAACTTGAGAACACTTCTTCTTACATCTGAATCAGTTTGCCCGGCTTCCTCATGAGTATAGAAAAATGTTTCCTTTTGTTAGTTAACATAATATGTTCTGGACTGCTGTCAGGCTCCATCTTCAGACTACTTCCTTGCTAGAAACTTTTGTACCACTGAAGTCAGAGAATAATAATACAGAGAAGTGCTAAGCCTGTCCAAGGAATAAAAAAAATGCATCCACTCAGCCTTTCTATCTCTTTCAGTGGGGATCGCTATCAGAATTCAGCACTGATATTTTCAAGAGTTGCTGAATGGATCCATGCATCTGGTCATAAATTTATTCCTAACTTACACCAAGGAATATTTAAAAATCAAAGTGCACTCTTTCCATTGACAATAGAAGCAGATCCTCTGTACATGTAAATTTTAAAAAGCTTCCTCCTCTAGGCAATCGTGAAGGTACTATTGGCAGAGCTGTTCATCCCTTCTAGCTTAGTTCCTCTTAATTTCCTAATATCTGTCTTGATGAGAAATGGTCAGAGAATTCTTCATTTTTCCAGTGGAAAATCAGTGTGAAAGGAGGGGCAGGAGAAAAAATAATTTTTGTCCTGCAGAAAATACAGACTTTTCCTATAAATGGAGAAAAAACCATCAGTATACCCTCAGCACATGCATTGTTGATTGCAAACAGTGTTTGGCCATAAACAAGACTGGTTTGGTTTTTGGCATCTTCAGGGACAGTAAGCGGTTCCACAGCTGGCTTTATTTAGCCAGACCTCAGGTTTGACTTTGTTTTCCACTGTAGAATGTCTGAATGAATAAGTTTGAATAAGACATGATGTATTGTGTGGTTAAATTTGCACAGAGGTGTCTTTAAATAAACTATATATGAAGCATCTTCATTATAAATTATTTTCTATATATTAATTAAGTGAAAAAGATTGGTCTACACTGGAAAATTTTTGAGGTAGAAAACAGAGTTGGGGAATGTAGCATGGAAATAAAACTGGGGAAAATGTTTTAATTAGAAATATCAGCTGCCTTGGTCAGAAAAAAATATTATAAACGTAGTGAAAACCATAGTCTGAAATGTGCTATAGAGAAGATAGACATGATCTATGGGAAAATACCCAGCCAAAAATTAATTTTCTATTGGGAAAAATAATTTTGATCAAAAATACTTTTCACCAGGCTTATAAGGACATTTGATGTTTCTTTCTATTGTGGTTAAACCCCAGCCGGCAACTAAGCACCACACAGCTGCTCACTCACTCCTTCCCTGGTGGGATGGATGGGGTGAGAATTGGAAGAGTAAAAGTGAGAGAACTCATGAGTTGAGATAAAGACAGTTTACTTGGTAAAGCAAAAGCCGCACACACAAGCAAAGCAAAACAAGGAATTCATTCACTGCTTCCCATCGGCAGGCAGGTGTTTAGCTGTCTCCAGGAAAGCAGGGCTCCATCATGCGTAACGGTAACTTGGGAAAACAAACGCCATCACTCCAAACGTCCCCCCTTTCCTTCTTATTCCCCCAGCTTTATATTGCTGAACATGTCATATGGTATGGAATATCCCTTTGGTCAGCTGGGGTCAGCTATCCTGGCTATCTCCTTAACTTCTTGTGGCACAGCTCAGCAATAACAAAAATATCCCTCTACTGTCTGTTTTCAGCACAAATCCAAAACATAGCCCCATACTTGCTACTGTGAAGAAAATAATTCTATCCCAGCCAAAACCAGCACACATTCTCAAATAGAATCACACTGTAATCTTTGAAAATAGGGCTAAAAGAGGCCGCCATGTACTCTCTTTTTCTGACTCACAGAAGAGTCAGCTGTAATGGCAGTGCTCTTGACAGACTTTGTCTAATCTGTTCTCCATAACCTCTGGTGAGGGAGATGCTCTACTCCTGAAAACAGTCTACTGCAGTCTTTCACTATCCTTATGTTTTCCAATATCTAATCTATTTAACTAATTTTAGCCACCTAGCTCTTTACTTATCCACCAAAGACTCAGAATAGGATAATCTTTTCAGCTGTTTGAAGACCAATAATCCACCTCTCTTCCCAGCCAAAATTCTTTCAGATTTTCCTGAATTTCTTGTTTTTTCACATTGATAATGATTCTTCGTTCTTGTTTCTGGGCTCTCTGAAATTGGTCCACATCAAAGAAGCACCCCTTAACCAGTTATTTCTCATCCTCTATTTGTACAGTCAGTTATTTGTATCTACCTTACATTTTGCATAACTAAAGTCAGCATTCATACAGGATGGTTGAGGTGTTGCTTAAAGTAAAGATCTAGGAGCCAGGTAGAATTGCTGGAGAACCTGGGTTCCTAAGAGGTGGGCTATTTTGGAATAGGTCTTAAATAAAAAGATGCAGTCTGAATTGCTGCAATTGGGATGTTTTCCAAGTAAAAATATGTAGTTAATCCACCCACAAATTATCAATACCACGTCTGCTTGGTTGGACACAATGACCTCCAGAAGTGCCTTCCAAACTCAACCATTCCATGACAGGTTTCAATGTTTTCAATTGCAAAGATTTTGCATGCTATAGTTTAGAAAGTAGTGCCATGATCACACTAAGAGGTATTTCCATGTCTCTCAGTTCTTGGATCACTTCAAAGTCTTTGGGTCCCTTCTGGTCCCTTAAGAAGCATATGAGGAGACAGTTTTTGGTATCCAGTAAAGCAGCTGAGCGAACACTTGAGAGACCCTGAATTCATAAAAAAAAGGGAGATTTAAGGCAGTATGGCTACACTGCCAAATGGCCTCTCATGGTAATATGTTAATCGGTAAGCAATGTCTTGTTGGAAAGAAAAGGAGCTGGCCAACCTACACAATTCCAACATTTCTTTAAGTTAGCATAGTAGGAAATGTTGCCTGGAGAAATCATTGCAGAAGTCATAATAGTGAGGAAGAACAGTTTTTCAGGTGAGTTATGCTCAGCAAGGAGAGGGCATATTGACCATCTGAGATGAATGTCAATGGTTTTGATTATGAGGGCTTAAAATATCAGAGAAACAGTCTCAATATACATATGTAGCTGGGAGCAGTAAATTATCTGAAGTGTCCTTGCCTGTCATCAAGGTAAGTTGTCAGTAACTTGCAGGTGAGTGTATGTCAGTATTTACCAGTTAATGGGTGCTGTTCATATCTCATGAAGATAACTATACATACATATATAGAATATAGTTCCAAGTAAGCAAGGGTTTGTTATACACAGAGAAAGATGTTGCACCTGGTATCACTTTTATTGTTTTGCCCCAGCTATGGTTAAGTGTCCAGAATTGCGGTGTTTCGTCCTCTGTTTTTTGGGAGCTAACTCGTAATATTCTGTTGTAGCTCCTGTTCTCCCATTGACATGATGAAGAAATCATAGAAACCATAAACCAGTATGAAAGCCTACTTTTACTATTTATTATTGCTAAGTGTGAGAAGAGAAAGGCCCAGTGGTGTGATTGCTATTGTGGAGCCTCAGGGAAGTCAAGTTATTAAACAAAATCTTCTGTGCTCCTTATTCGATCAATTTCTAAAATAATTCCTAAAATTAAGATGTAAATATGTTTCTTTGTTTGTGATTCAGCTTCCAGTGCCTGTTAAAGTATTCAATTGATGCATAACGTTTTAAAATCTTTTAAGAGCCAAATAAAATTATTACTTATAAATTATTAAAAGCCTCCAACAAATGGAAAAATACTTACTGAAAACTCCTTCATAAATAATGTTCAAACTAAATTAAATAGTAGTATAAGGAATACATTAAAGTTTGTGAACGAGATATTAGTAGTGTGCTCCCTTAACCTTAAAGTTATGATAGCTGGAGCACTTGCTACCCCTGCGAAACCTTGCGGCTCCAGGTCCCGGCTCACTCTGGGAAAGAAACATGTGGTGCTGCTGAAGATTGGAAAAAGAGCTTGAGGTCAGGGGTCGACACAGTAAGGGAGTTTGCTCTTTAAGAGGTTATCTGTGGATCTGCAAAGCCAAAGTGTAATTGGGTTCTGTGATGTGATTTTAGTGTGTAATTGTATATGATCTTAGGTAGTTTCAAAGACAAGGTTGGAAGATTTTTCTAGCCTGCTTGTGATAGCAATTTTGGGGAGTCCGTGTAGCCTGAGATGGACAATGCAGTTTCTTCAGAAATTGTCATCAGAAGTGATACAGCTGGTATCTATCTGATTCATTTTAATTATAATTTTAGCAAACTGGTAATATGGTTTGCTCTTTCTCCTCTCTGTAATACCGGTCCTGTAAATCAGAAGCTTTGTGGGCTCGTACATTTTCTGCAACTGGTAAATTCCCGTTTGCTTCTGAGCTGATACTGCATCAGAGAAAATTTTGCATCTTTATTAAGACAGAACAGTTCACTGTAATTGATCTGCCTTGGCTATTGCTTTGTCCTTTTAGTGGATAGCTTGCCAGTAGGTTATCAAGTTTCTGGTTCTTGATTGTTCAAAACAATGCGAAACAAACATTTCCTATTGTTTTAGTTGTTTAGGGTTTCCTTGATTAAGCTGTCACCGCTGTCAGTTATGTTCTTATAAGCCTGCTCGGATCTATTTCATGTTAAGAAAAAGCTCAGATAAATCCAGGAAAGCTTAATGTTTATCCAATGTGAAAATAATTACTCAAAAGTGTTATTCTTAATCCAGATAATTAGAGTGAGGAAGGAGAGATCAGTGTCATTGTGAATTATGCCCTGGCAATTGACTCTTGGTCCTTGTAAGTTTCAGGTGAAGATGTGAATGGATAAAGGTTAGATTAACCATAATCCAAAGTAGCTGCAACCTTAATCTGTTATGATACAAGGATGATCACTTAAAAAGAGCTGGATTGTGGGATTGTTTCTGGTTGGATAAGATGCCGCTCGACTGGGACTAGTCTTAAAACATGCTTAGCACCATGTCACTGCAGCTGTAAGCACTTGTGCACGGTTTCAGACTGCCGCAGCTCAGCGGCAGACTGCTGGGCTCTCTCTGCACAGTGTAATACTACACTGCGGTGCAATATCTGTGCTTTACATTAACGTGCTTTACCCTGCGCTTCATGGAAAATAGATGGTAACTGTTACGTGGAGTGATTTGCTTGATGATTACTTCTCTGTGCTGTTAAACGTATTTCTTTGTATTCCCTGTTCCAAATGTCCAGAATGTCTGCTGCAGGCAGTCGTACTGTACAATGGCATAGGCAGACAATTACAAAAATCGGCCAATCAAAATGTAAAACCGAGAGAATATTTACTTTCTCTATTTCAGTTTATATCGTTATTTTGTATAGTTACTAATTGTTAATAAAAAAAGCATAAAATATGTCTATGTAAGGATGACCTTTGCAGCTGTGCTTTTCTGTCAAGCTGCACAGTTTTCAGAAAACCATTGTAAGTAAACAAGACCAAATCAAAACAAATTCACTTAGAACCCATGAAAAGTAGCATTAAAAACAGGATACGCATGTATTCGTACATACTACAAGCAGATACATGCAGAAAATACTTGACACTTCAGACTTTTCCCCATTTATAGACATGGACATAATAGTGACAGCTCAGATGACAGTATGTGTGGTAACTCTTCATAAATACAGACTGTTAAATGCCAATGGTTACTTATTGGGAATAACATTGTTAAAAGAGAAAGAGAAGAGGGTGAAAGGCAGGTCATTTCTTGAAAAACGGTGCAGGAAATGTTTGGTCTCAGCAGATAATTTAATTGCATGGTCCATTCTGTATTGTCGTTTCAGGCCAAATGGAAAATAAGGTAAAGGCATTTTTTCCCTCTTATTCAATTTTTGCAATACATTACATGTATTTATTCTTCAGGGATGTATTTGTGCAGATCTCCTTCATCCTTACTGGAAAAGTGGAAGCAGCCTTCCTTGATGCATGGCTAAGGTGAGGAAATAGTTAAGAAAGTAATTAATGGAATGCAAAAGCTAATAAGAGGAAAGTACTTTAATACACACTTGAGCTAGAATCTTCTCTGTGAATAATTAAAATTCTTTAAAGTTCATTTCTGTATTTTTAATAAAGTATATCTCAATAAGATTCATTCCTGTTTTTAAACCTTTCTACACTTAACTCACTACCTTCTTTTTTTAACTGTTTTTAGAATTGCATTCCTTTTACTTGAGAGGGGCTTTAGGTAATGTTTATGTTTGTTGATGTGTTAAAAGTAAATTCTGCAAGAGGCGTAACAGGACACATTCACAAGTCGTGTTCATAACATAAAAATTACTCATTTAGAGCATCACATGAAAGTGTTAAATTATTTCTAATGCCACATTATATGCTATGGATTTGTGTGTATATAACTGTTGTGTTCTCCTGCATCCTGGAGTCCCTGCCTTTAAAATGTTTCATGGAAAGATACGTCACTAATAAAAATTTCCAGAGTTACTTCAGAAAAGATTTTAGAGCAAGGATTTAAGTCTTCAAGCTTCAGAATATAAGTCAATCTTTAATTAAAGTAGGTGAGGAAGAAACTTCCCTACTTGGTAGCTTGTTACAAGGGCCTGTAGCACAGAGTTTCCCCACACCTTTCAGCAAAGGCTTTTTGTGATTGATACTGAAGGGACCACTGGTCTCATGTAACATAGCGATTCTTACATTACAGAAAGAAAAGAGGAAAGTAGGAGAAATTCTCTTAGTGTAAAGGGCAATAAGAACTAAATGGAAGAATTGCTCGTGCACATCCTGACTGAAAATATTAACATGCAAAAAATGGTTAACAAGGCAAAATGTCTTTTCAGGGTTGAAGCTGCGGAGAAGGCATCATTTGGAGAGAAGTGGGGGTGCAGTTTTCCTTAGTAGAAGAGATGAGTTAGGATGAAAATGAAATTATAGTGCTTACAGTTGAGCACTCTTGGCCCCTCTTGGCATTTTACAGGGCTAGACTAGTACATGGTTGACTGTCTCAGCCATGGAATATCATGGAAATGTCATTGTTGACGCATGACAAAAATAAACAATAATGGTGCTCCCTGTAAAAAAAGAAAATAATAAGAGTAGTAAAAACTTTGAAAGTTTTAGGAAATCAAAAGTTCAGGGAAATAAAAAAAGAAATAATAGCACATTAAGTGTGTTGGAGAA
This sequence comes from Burhinus oedicnemus, assembly GCA_008921705.1. Taxonomy (NCBI): domain Eukaryota; kingdom Metazoa; phylum Chordata; class Aves; order Charadriiformes; family Burhinidae; genus Burhinus; species Burhinus oedicnemus. Next base: position 968,426 of record VFFE01009043.1, read on the forward strand.
AAAGAGAAAGTCCCGTGAGAGTATTTGTAGTGTCAAAGACCATAGTCAACTTTGTACCAATATCTATAACTTTGGGTTCTTTACATAGCTTCAAATTGCTTGTGTATAAGGGATTAAAAAAAAAAAATAAAAAAAAGGAGATACTGTAACTAGACCTACAGAAGTAATGGAAAAGTAAACATCAAGTTGCAAATAGTCGCAGAAGATAGGAGGTTTTACTCAGAGGAAACTGAACTAACTGGTGAAAATGCAACATTTATCACTTTAAAGCAGCTTTGGTGTTGAATGATGATCAAACCCTGTCAGTCTTTTTGAGTAGTGATGATCCCAGGAAGCTCAGGGAATAGGAAAAGAGTTTCTGATGAATCAGGCTGAGTATTGCTACAGGGTGGACAGATTGCTTCCATGTTCAGCTTCTCCGAGACCTGGAAACCATACGTCAATGGAAAAAGCCTTGGCTGTTTTCTCTAATTTTCCAGGATTAGTGGGGTTTTTAAGCTAAAATTATGATCTTCTGTAACTTCCATTAGTGTACCAGAAAAGGTCATTCAAGAATAAAACAACTCTTGTAGTGACTTTAAATCTTACCTAATTACTTGCATGTTCAACATGCATCAACCAGCTATATTAGTGTTTCAGATTTTTATGAAATATTATAAAATAACACAGAAATAAATGCTAGAATTTCTGTTGTTCTGAGACAGCATGGTAATTTACTGACCATGGACAATTAAGAAAGAAGTAGGTACCTAAGGACAACCATGAAACCAGTACAGATTAGTCACAGCTAATCTATTCTTGTAACCCAACAGAGATTTTCAGTTTCAGAGAAAGAGGAATTTTACTAGTGCTTAAGACTAGTTCAAAGTGAATTGAAGTTTTATGGAATTTGCATTGAACATAATGCAAGTTTCTTAACTTGTATTAAATGGAAGTATTTTAAACAAAAATAATGGAAATACATAAAATTTATTTCTAGCAAATATAAATGATTTTGTCAGTGTTGTCTACTACCTAATTCTTCTTCCATCCACTAGACAAAAATAATCTTGTTTCCTTGGCATTTTGGTGTAAGAATATATGAGTGACTGTGTCGAATCACACCAGAGGTACGTGACAGTGGCTGGTACATTAGGGAAATAGTACAAGAATATGTCCAGTAAAGAATCTTTTCCATCTTCTAATGATATCAGTTTTAGAGATTTCTTTTTAAAGGCTTTAAGATATTGTTGAGCCCTTAATAGTCCTCTCTTCGACGAATTTACCCAGTTGCATTTTAATTCTATTTGCATTTGTGGCATGATGTAGCAGTGAGTTAGTTTAAACAACTAATTTAAATATGAATTATCTGAAAAAAAAGAATTCCCGGTAAAGTGCTTAAATGGACTGCCTAACAATTTAATTTGATATTCCCTAGTTCTTCTGTTGTGAGACATAGTGGAAATTATTACTTGAGAACATAAACAGGGAACAAAGTTTCTCTCACCTACCTCTTTTTACCATGTTGAAGGATCCCAGTCCAATTCATTTCTCTGTCTACAGAGTGGCTCATGTATCTTTGTTCATTCTTGGTCATCCTGGGTACAATTCTTTGTATCTTTTGAAGCTCTGCTATATTTTTGTGGACATCAGAAGAGCACCCAATATTCAAGATGTGGCTGCTACACCAATGACTTACATTGGCATAATAATTTTTTTTTGTTTATCCTCTATTATTTACATAACAATTCTGAACATCTTGTTTGTTTTTTTTTTTCTTTTGCCACACATTGAGCTGGTGCTTACTGTCCACAGTTGCTTTCCTGAAACTTAACTTTAGTATCCATCCATCATTATATAATTGGGATTGCCTTTCCTGTCTGTATTTTATCTCATATTCATTCACAGTATTTTTTTTTCCAAATCACATCATCATAGAATCTTTCTACAGTCAAATGATTAATTTTTGTGGTGTTAAGCATCTTTGTCATCTCAAAATTCATTCATTTTCAAGGTCATTTATGAGGCAGTAGAACTGCACAGGTTTGCGTGGGAATCCACTGACAACTGCCCTCCATTGTGAAAGCTGGGTTTCTTTTAAAGTCTGTTTTCCTATTTCAAACTCTTTTTTCCAATGACATGGCCTCATATCTTATTCTGCAATGGATTACCTTAAAAACTGTTGGCAAGGACCCTATATATTTATTTTTTTTTAAATTAAGGTATTTCTAGCCAGTTTACCTGGCCCAAAGTTCCATTTCTATTCTGCTCTAACTGAGCACAGACACATTTAATTAAAAAGGTTGGTCAGCCTGCACGCAGCTTTGCTTTGCCATCACTACTCATCTTGCTCAGATAAATTTCTACTTCTGCCCCAGATCTTTGTGAAGATATGGGATGGTTTCTAAGTTGGAGGATCAGACCTTACATTTGGTTTGAGTTGCGGGCAGTATGTCAGCTTGGCTGCCGTTTTGTTTGGCTGCTGCTTCAGCAACAATAATAAAGTACACGGCTATTTGATTCCTCAAAATTGGAAATCCGTGTCTCGTTAAGGACGTTGAACAGGGCTGAGTTCTCCCTAAAGCTCCCTATCAGTATCTACTTTATATGCAATTCAGTAGCCTTGGTTAAGAAACTTAGAGTAATTTCAATGTATTTATTTAACTGCATGTTTTGATTGCTATTTCTTCACTCCTGTGTTACTTGGACTCAGCCTCGCAAGATTGATCAGCAAGTTCTCATTACTGGGATAGGTTTTTAGAAAACTGTGTCTACCAAAAGTCATTATTCCGGCATGTTTTTTTAAAAAAATATTTCCTGCATTAGCTCTATGGAAACTGGAAATCTCTAGTCTAAACAAGAGGGGTAGCAACATAAACATTAGTAGATAAGTACATATATATTTATATTTTAAAAATGGAGTATAAGCTTCTAAAATTCTATTACTTAAGACAAAACCTTTTCTGCTCTAAATGGTAAAATGACTGAAACTACATTTTATAGATATAAACATATATGTAAAATAGAAATTTCATGAAAGGAAACACAACCAGCCATGTTCTGTAGTTTTAGTTAAAAAATTTCATATAGTTCTCTTCTGTTTCATTGTTCTGTATTAATAGTGGTGAATTATAGCTTCTGCCTTCCTCACAGTCCCTTCACACAAAGAATTTTGCTGTTAAGCACAAGGTGACAATGAATGTAGTCAAGCAGAATTCTGTCCTGTTGAACACAGAAATGAAAAGAAATCATTATATCATAGAATCATAGAATGGTTAGAGCTGGAAGGGACCTTAAAGATCACCTAGTTCCAACCCCCTGCCATGGGCAAGGACACCTCCCACTGTACCTGGTTGCTCAAAACCCCATCCCATTCCAGGGATGGGGCCTCCACAACTTCCCTGGCAACCTGTACCAGTGTCCTGTTCCACCCTCACAGTAAAGAATTTCTTCCTAATATCTAATCTAAATCTACCCTCTTTCAGTTTGAAGCCATTACCCCTCATCCTAGCACTACACTCCCTGATAAAGAGTCCCTCCCCATCTTTCCCATAGGCCCCCTTTATGTACTGGAAGGCTGCTATAAGGTCTCCCCAGAGCCTTCTCCTCTCCAGGCTGAACAACCCCAACTCTCTCAGCCTGTCTTCATAGGAGAGGTGCTCTAGCCCTCTGATCATCTTTGTGGCCCGCCTCTGGACTCGCTCCAACAGGTCCATGTCCTTCTTATGTTGGGGACTCCAGAGCTGGATGCACTACTCCAGGTGGGGTCTCACGAGAGCAGAGTAGAGGGGCGGTCACCTCCCTCGACCTGCTGGCCATGCTTCTTTTGATGCAGCCCAGGATGTGGTTGGCTTTCTGGGATGCAAGTGCACATTGCTGGCTCCTGTTGAGCTTCTCATCCACCAACACCCCCAAGTCCTTCTCCTCAGGGCTGCTCTCAAGCCATTCACGACCCAGCCTGTATCTGTGCATGGGATTGCCACGACCCACATGCAGGGCCTTGGACTTGGCCTTGTTGAACTTCATGAGGTTGGCATGGGCCCACCTCTCAAGCCTGTCCAGGTCCCTCTGGGTGGCATCCCTTCCCTCCAGTGTGTCAACTGCTCCACATAGCTTGGTGTCATTGGCAAACTTGCTGAGGTTGCACTCAGCCCAACTGTCCATGTCACTGACAAAGATGTTAAACAGCACCAGGCCCAGTCCCAGTGTAGATATGTGGAATTTCCAAGTAAAAAATTGGTAAGTGAATAAATGCTTCTGGTTGTAAAAGAAATTCACTTAGAGACACTTTCTAGTGAAAGCAGTAATTATAGTATTTAAAACAAAGGATTTGATTGAGTCCTCTACATTTGGGGTTTTTTCCCCCCAAAATGGAAAATCTCCCATGTATAATGTGTTTTAAGGCATTATTGTTACAGTTTTTTTTTTTTTACTTCTCAATTCCATTGTGGCTGCAGACTCACAAGCCAAATAGGACACTTATAGTCATTTATATAATATGAAGTTAATAATTTTGTGCCCTATTGTGTGTGAAATGTTTGAAATAATAAATGTTGGATGTTTGAACTAATAAATCCTATGATCTCTGCAGTGACCCTGTTAGGTGATTAATGTACATTTCAGACTAGCAAAGTCAAATAAGAAATTTTCTTTGGTTGGGACACCTGTCCCAGAACATGTACCCTACGGCATAGTATTTCTGGAGCTCATCCTATTCATTGTCATGCCCATAAAGAAAGCTTTTTTCCAAATTCCACAGGTCTCACGTATGGCAATAATAGTCTAATATATAATGCAGAGAGAGTAGAAGGAAAATCTGTTTCTGTTTTTGCATGCTCTTCAAATGCAAGCCTTTCAAATACTGCAAGATACAAGGCTATGCTCATTATGGTATTTCTCATGTACCTGCTTTAGCTTTGGTGTCTGGATGCTGTTTGCTCCAATGAAGACAGAGTTCCTCTCCCAAGAACAAGCCGTCTTGTAATTTTCCTTATGCTTCCTGGTTCTGATCAAAGGATTATTAGTGGAAAAGTTTTTCCCTTTGGTGTTTTGCATCCCTGGTTCCCGTCCTAATAATAAAAACATTCAAAAAAAAAAAAAAAAAAAAAAAGATTGTAAACCAAATTCATCTGCTTGTTTCAAATCAGAACATTCAGGCTAGCTTTAGTTCTGAGCTTCAAGTGCTATTTCAGGTCATTTCTAACAGCATCTGAAATAATTTAAATATGGTGTATTTATTAGAAGTCTGATTTTCAGAGAACCTCTTGGGTATGCTTTTTTCCCTAGCCTTAACATGAAAGATTTTCAGACAATGGAGATTATTCTGCCGTGAAACAGGTCTGAGATGTGACCCACACTGTACACACACTCTAGTGTTTCCTTTTACACATTTCATCTTATTTCAAAGATCTAAAATACTAATGATGCATTTTTATTTTCTTTCTATGGCTTTCTATCACTTTTTTTTTCTTTCTTTTTTTTTCTTTTTTTCTTTACACTGGGTCTTTGTTTGTTACAGGTTACAGTGTTGCATAGACCTCATAATCTGTAAAACTTTCTGGGATCTTTAATTGTGCAATTGCCTTTGTATGTGAGGGATGGGACTCAGAGAAAGCAGATGTTGCCCTGAAATCCTGTTCCTAGATCCCTGTGAAAAAGTGTTGGTCCACAGAGTACGAGCTTATATCACAGGTTAGGCACTGCAAATATGATAGTACATCCCTAGTTTTCTGTTTTGGAAACCTGAGGGATTTACTGCATGTGTGTATATATAAATCATGGCAGCATTAGACACTAGTAAGCAGAACTCATGTTTCAGGTGCAAGGGCTCTGAAACAGCTTGTACCGTATGGGTGAACTTGTGCAGTGCCAACTCCACTGGTAAAACAAAGCGATGAAGTGTAACATAGGGGAGATTTGCTTTGTTTATCTGCTCACAGGGCCCAAGTATAAACTCTTACTCTCAGTGTGTGTCCGGTTTGCTATCCAAATCAGAAGTTGTCCAAGTACGTGGGAAATTGGCAAAAAAGCATTTCTGATCCATGATTTGGTAGAGGTTGGAACACATCTTGTGTGCCTGAAATAAAGTTGGGATTGTATTAATTAACACCACTCCTTCTGATGTGGGACAGTTTCCAAAGACAAAGAAACAACATTTATATATGAAAATCTATGTAGCTGTGTTCCAGTAGGCATGCAGTGAACTTAATTTCATTTTGTGATTTTTTCATTTCGCAGACCTTTAGGGCTGCAGAACCAGAAAGGGGAAAGATCATGATCATGGCTTACAGTGAGGACTCCAGTTTAACTGAGTGCAGCAGAAGTGCAGAGTATGAGTATAGCAAAACAAAAGTACAGTATATGATCTTTTTCTTTTACAGAACTAGGCATGGTTTAAGCGTGAATTTGTCAGAACAGAAATAAACAGACCCAGAGGTTCCTTTATTTGCTTCTTTGAATGCTGATGCTTCATTCTCACATACAAAAAACCGTCAAGTCATCATTGTATGGTGAGACTATATGCACTGTACACACATGTGTGTATGTAGATGTCCACATCTGAACTATGAGTCTATACTCTTTTGTAATCCGTGGAAAGAAAATAACACTTTCAGGGTGCATTTTTTTTCTTTTAAGACCCATATCTAAAATTTGTCTGATGGACCACCCTGTAGATCTGCCTATTTCTTTCCTTTGAATATAAAGAGATGACCCGCTCCAATCTAAAGGTCTGTATTTCTACCACCCGAGGTAGGGGGGATGAATCCTGCCTATTGTGACTGATAGAATAACTCTTAGGAAGGTTTAGGGAGAAAAGACTACAGCTGCAGTGTCTCTTAACTACCGACTGCGTTTATCTGCTCACTCAGAAATTGCTCAGAAGGTAGGTGAAGTGTGATGTGTTAGTTTTTTCTGTTTTCCCTTTAGGGAAGAGAAATCAACTCAGAGAAATAATGAAAGACCTGTATTTCCAGAGTAGCCCAAATCTGTAAAGTAACCTTTAGCTAGGGTAGCTTTAGATTGTTGGGTTTTTAAAATTTTTAAATTATTTTATTTTTAGGAGTACAATGTGCTTAATGAAACCAGTATGAATATGCTGGATTTGGCAAGCTCCTGTTCTTTTCATGTCACACTATCTCATCCTTTGCCTTTCTCTTACATCCCCACCTCTCTTGCTTCCTTTGCTAATGTATAAACCACCTGCACACCTCCTGACTAACCTTCTTTTAGAGGAGACTCCAGTGTTTGGTTAAGTCACGGGAGACGCAGGGATTTGTGCAGTCCTCTCGCTTACGCGCTGCGGAAGTGATGACAGAATGGTCCCTACAGTCACTAGAGAAACTGACACATCACACCCAATTATGTGGCCTCCCTGGCCCCTCACACTGTTCTTCCCTGAAATATAAGCTTTCTGTCTCACGTTCTATTTTATTTTTTAAAGAACTTTGTTATTTAAAAGAAAAGGAAAAATGGTGTGTGGGTGGGAAGGAGTTAGTGTATCTTTCTAAAGAAAGCTATTATAGAGTAAGTCTTAAGGACATTCAATATATCAGATTAAACATAATTTAAACACTTGGAAATTTTTTTAGAGCTCACACACCAAATTAAAACTGATGGTAATAGAGGAGTCAAGCCTTGTCCTTTACTGTGACACTGCCTATCAGCTGTTGTGAGCTATTGGGAGTTATTTGTCAGTAATTATAAAGTACAAATATATACACTAATCTATATCTGCTCAGGATTCCACACAGCATCCAGTCAGCTGTAGAAAAAGCAGATTCTTTTTCATGTCAGTACCACATATGCCATCAAATGCAACCGTATTTTTCTTTCCGCATCCCTAGAAGGACCTGTCCCTCAAAAGTGACATTGCATGAGTGTCACAGCTTCCTTCCCATTCTACTGTAATGGCTGATACAACAGAATAACAACAGCAAAACTGTCTTTCAGCCATTTGATTGTCTTTGTAAGAAGATGTATAATTAGAAATAAAAATACATGTTGCCATGATAATGAGATACATTTGCCCTACAACTGGATTCCAGATTATAGACATGGAGTGCTGATCACTAATTTTATTAAATTGCCTGAGCAGAAGCTCTCTCTTCTGAACTTGCATGGGAAACTTTTGTATTACAAAATCTACCGCAACTGGAGTTTTCCTACAACAGCTAGTACTTAAGGTGCACAAATGACAGGGGGGAGTGGTGTTTCTGTTCCTTGTTGTTTTCCCATCTTTATGTTTTGACAGCTACCCTAAGACAGCAGCAATACAACAGTCATGGTGTGATTATTTGACAATAATTATAATACAAGTTATACACATATCTTTGCTGTGAATTGCATAATAAGAACTTGAGAAGTTTCTGAGCAGCAAAGACCTTTCTGCTACTTTTTCCAGATTGAGACAGAGAATATCCAAAATATACAGAATAGTGAAAGAGGAAAAAAGCCTAAGCCCAAGAACATGGAAAATAAGTGGTTACAATCACCACATGGGAAAACAAACTAAGAAGAAAGGAATGTATTTCCCTCCCCTCCAAATGCTGTTGCAGCAGAAGAGCTCCTAGAGAGCGTGGTACAAGAGTTACGCTATGTGTGCATTTTCTGGCTTTCTGCTTTGCAGCTATAGAGGTTAAAAAAGCTGGGACAGCAGTGAACCAGCCACCCAGGAGAGCTTGTGGGATGCCCCTTGTCCCCTCTGCCTAGGCTTGACCAGGAGCTGGGGGCAGTGGTCGTCACTCCCTCCCAGCCCCCGCAGCGCTACGAGGGAAGCGCACGCTGTCCCATTGCCCCAGTGGCCTGAGGAGCCACCTTGCAACCCCAGACTCCTTCTTTTCTTCCTTTTCAATCTTTGTTGGTTTGAAACAGGGAGAAACAGATTCACACCGCCTCAATGAGTGATGCAAAATTAGGTGGAGTGTGCTACCAACTTTTTTTGGCTTTAGCTCTTTGATAGAAGTTCTGGGTCCAGTACCTTTGCATCCTACTCCAGTGACTGCTGCAAGTACTTGTTTCTCCTCTCTCCACCCTTGATTGCTTTTCCCCATATCACAAAGTTTGTCGTGTTTTAACATCTGACTTGAGCAGCTTTACAGCCCCCTTAGCACTCAGGCAGGTAAGGTGAGACAGTACAGTACAAGAGGTGCCACATGCCTTGCAGAAAACCACAATGTGTTTGTTGCTACCTGCTTGAGCAAGGTATCTTCATCTAGCTGAAATGCTGGGGTGAAGTCAGCACGGTCTGGAAACCCTGCAGACATAGGCATTGCTAATACGGAGGGAATTTCAAGCCCCTGAGCCATGTTGGGGTGGTGTTGATCAGATTCATTCTGCATATACAGCCAGCTCCTCCCTTCTTCAGAGATGACTGTCCAAGTGTCGCTGGAAGTCCTTCATGCCTGAATAGACAGGGTGCAAATGTAGTGCAGGTGCTGTAAATCTAACATGCGAATCAGTCTTGACCTGCTGCTTTTTGGACTCCCAGTGCTGGCAGCTCTGCCAGCTCCTCCCTCTCCCCGTGCACTAGGTACACCGATTCACCCAGCCAGTCTGTCTGGACCTAGAGCAGGTGATGGATCATGAAACATAACCTTCCTTTATAAAGAAAGTGACTAAAACCATTCTACCACTGGTTGAAGCTAAGACCATGTACTAGCCCTATGGGGAACAATCAGGTGAGAATTTATTTTCTGTATTTCTCTGTGTAAAAACAAAGGAGAAGATATTAATAATTTTTAAATTAATGATTTATTATATGTAGCAGGAGAACATGTCCATTTCCAAAACCTTGGCTAAATCATAGGGTTTTTATTAGTAAAATGCTGACAATGATACACTTTTGGAAGCTCAATACTGAGGCATAATTTCATCCTTGTTTATACCAATTAGTCCACTTCTGTATGAATAATGCTATTGACTCAGTCACTTGCTAGTACAGGACTACTTACTGTATGGAAGGACTTTTACTATTTAGTGGGGGGGATCTGGTACATATCATACTATATTACAGTATTGTAAGTTGTTATGAACTGCTTTTAAAAATAAGTTCTTTTAAAACCTTTTACACTTGCGTGTTTGTAAAGACCAAAGAGGCATGTTGGACTGTCTGGGATTCTTAGAAGAACAAAACCATTTCCTGAACAGAGTTTAATATTTAGACAAGAACTGTGAAATACTCCCTGTTCAATCTGCATGCTCTGGACAACATCCTTTAGCCAGGCAGGGTGGCACATGCTTGTCTGTGACATCGTGAGCCTTAAATCTGACAATTCGCTCACCGTGTATCCCCGTGGAGCCTCAGTGAAACAGGGTGTGATGATCAGTCCCCAGAATACAATGGTGCTGTTACATGTAGCCCAACGGCTAACAGTTAGTTAACTAGTGGCAAGATTATCAGGGTCTCGCAGAGAGCATCTGTCCTGGGAAAATGAGCTGAAGATTCAAAGTGACACGTTAGAAGTAGATGAGAAAAATGAAATTGTAACTTTAAGTCACTTTCTGAGGTAGGGTAGAGTCAAACAGGGAGTGGGTGATTTTAGCAAGGAGTCATAGTATTGCAAGCACAGTTTTATATACCTCTTTGCTAAGTGAATGATGAGGTAATGGTAATGTTAGGTTGAATACCCTGTGTCCAGCACACATTGGGTAGGGAGCGGTGGGGTCTACAGATGTGCGTACTTGAAGGATGGTATTAGGACTACAGTGTTTAGACATTCAGTGAGGATATGACTGTTGTGCACGCAGAAGGTTACCTAATGATTTGAGGTAAAGCATTGTTTGAGGTATGGGGGTTATGTATTCAAGAGCTAATATGTTATCCCCTGTTTCCTTTTTAGGGGAACAGGTTACCTTTCCTGCATGAAACCACGTATTATGAATGTACTACATATTCTGCTGAAACACAGTCTTAGCTTGTGCTCTTTTCAGAAACCTCTTGTCTTTAAAACTGGCTGTCTTAGTCTAAAAATATATTCCTTGGAAGGAGAGAAAAACATGGAATATATTTAGAAGTACTTAAATATAACTTCAAATGGTTTTCCCTTTCATTAAAAGTTTGCTTGACCCAAAATGTCAGGACCCACCAGTGTGAAAAGCAAGAGATGAATATCACCTTTCCACTGGTATAAGCCCCAACTTCGAGCCTGCTGGAGCAGGAGGTGTCTGGAGTTAATCCTGTAACTGCAACTGCTTCTTGCAACTCAGCATCAGTGTATTTTGAGATTTAAATCCACAACTGAGGAGGAAGAAGGAAACGTTCATGATGATTTTTTTCCATAGCAGCTGTTTGAAACTGTTCACATGCTTGTACCTTTAAAAGTAAATCCTGGGGGAAAGAGAAACTGAGAGGCAGATTGCAATTCGATTGCTGAGAAGCACACAATAAATGTAGTTAAATTCAGAGGTTTCTTAGATAAATATCTCATTGATAATTGAGAGAAGAGGGAAAACTGTGTAAGGAGATTTGCACACACAGTTTTGTCTCTCCTTGGGATACTTGGTGCACCTGGTGATCACAGGAAGGATGAACTTGTGTGCAAAAAATGGTTACCTAACCATCAATAAAAAACTAAAGTTGTATCTGCAAATAATCTTATTAAGGAAAATTAATATTTTCCCATTGGATATTACACCTTTGATTAATCAGACATATTTAACAATTATAATTTAGAAAACTGACTGAAAATACAGATCTGTGTTTGAAAAAAACAATGGTTTTAAAATCACATATTTAATTTGTTAGAAATGTTATGAAGGCTGCACATAACTTTTGCATTTTTAAAGTTAGCTAGGATTGATGAGATATGTCTGAATGGGATACACTGTTGGTGGGAAAAGATTATTTTCCTTTCTTAATCTTGAGTATCATGAAGAGTAATTTTTGAAGGATGTGTCCAAAAATCTGAGGGGAAGATATATGCACACTAATTTTTTACTGATTGCTGTTATTTTTATCAGAAGTTTTATACATAAGGTTTTTATTGTCCACGTAGAAAAGGGGAGGTAGAATCAATTTCCTCTTTAACATATTGATAAACAACTCCAGATATAGTGGTAGGGGGAGGCGGAAACTACATTTACCTTTGTGTGACCTATATAGGAATGCTGGAAAAATTAATTCCAGAATATTATGGCGACATTCCTTTAAGTTGTGGATATGATTTACATAGTAGGTCTTCTTGAGCCGTCCAGCTTCTTTCATCTTGATACTGTAAATTGCTTTCATTCCCCCCCCCATCTGTATGATTGAGGTATTGTTGTGATAAATTATGGAGGTACAGAACTGAAAATGGTGTGTAGATTGTCTAAGAAATTGAGTGCAGTCAGCCTTCAAAGTGGTGGATGATGTGCTAAAACAGCTACCTTCCCCTGGTCAGGTCGCACATGTCGTCAATGAGCAGCTGCTTTTAACTTTGCCTTTTGCCCAGAGCACTAAGAGCAGCTGGATTTATTGAATTAATAACTGCTCCATTTGAGGTGTTTTGTTTTCCCATGACCGTGAAATCTGGCTATAATGTTAGCAAAGTGTAAGACAGGTCTCCTTCACTAAACAAGGTGGTGTCTTTTTTGTTATTATATAGTGCTTAATCCGTAAGGCAGAAAAAATAATTGGAAAACTGTACCTGTGGGGGAATGAAATGTTTCTTGGTAAGCAGAGCTAAGGAAAAAGGAGAGAAGCACATAAAAATGAGGTAGGTGATACACACATGCTGAGTGTGGTTTTGAGGACACTTGTACCAGTCCTCAAATTAATCTCTTTGGTTGCAACACTTAGCAGTGGCCTCATTAAATCAGCTGATGTATTCCAAACAGTGGTTGAGTAAACAGCTTCTGTGAATTGGACCAATTTTTTCTTCTCAAGGCTTTCATGAGGCTGGCTGAGAAACGGTGGCAGTGTGTTATGCAGATGGAGATGGATGAACCAGTGGCGTCCGGTTCCTCTGACCACACAGGTGTGAGGGACATGCCCTGCCACAGAGCTTCAGGGCAATCCCGCTTAATAGGCTTTTGTTTGGGGTTACCATAGGTAGGGCTCACTCATTTTCTAGAAACAATACGTGAGGTAACACCTTCACCTCTCATGGCACGTATTAAAGTAATCATTCTCATGTTATGGTTAGTCTGCTGTGCTGAAAGTGTTGGCGTTATCTTATTATTAATGCAAAAAAAAGTAATACCTATGGGGGAGTTTAGATGTTCTCTTGGGATAGCAAAAGTAAAGAGAGAGAAGGAGTTATTGGGAACACGCGTCTGCATGGGAAACCTCGTGTGTGCCCTAGTTATTGCAAGTGGAGCCTGATACCAAATCCTGATCCTGTGTCTTAGCATGTAAGAGGGGAAGTCCTGAAGCACGTTTGGCCTTGATTATTTGGCTTCCTGCAAAAAGGTGGCACGAGCTCAGGAGAAATGAAATTGATGCCAGGTTGCCATTTCTAACCGCAGCTGTACTCATTAGCTAAGCATAAACTGCCCACTGAGGAGGTGTGTGGTTGCTGTATCCCTGGCAGAGGTGATTTACAGGTGCCTTTAGCCTCCTAAAGACTCTTTGGGAAAAGGTGGAGGAGATCTGACCCTCTAGAGCTAAAGAGCTCCTTCCCATTTTCAAAAGCTTGCCAGTCCTCATCTTACTTATCCTCCTTGGGGCCGGCATTGGTGTGTGCCAACCTGCTGCCACATCTTCTAATTCTAAAGACCCTCCCTTGACGAAATCTAAGGTTTTGGCAAAACTGTGCAATCTCCTTTCTAGGATGGTGAAATTAGCTGGGCTTTACTTTTTAGTTTATTCATGTTCCTTATGTGGGTCTTATGGCCTTGGAGTTTCAGAGTTCTGCAAAGAGATTTAAGAAAGAATTTTTTTTGGTTTATATGTGTAGATTTATATCTTTATTATGGAAATTACTGCCCTTGTAATTTAAAAATGTGCAGCTCGTAAGAGTAGAAAAGGTCATTTTACCTAACCAATTCTCAAATTGCTGCAAAGGTAGTGAAAAAAAAAAAAAGCACTTTGCACAGACTCTGTCTCAAGATTCTAGCTTCTATGCTTACATGTTTTCAGAAATGAGTCATATCACAAATGTCATGATGTGCCAAGTATTTCCTTCACTTGCTTTTAGATTGTCGCAGAATATCAGAGTAATTCAGGGTGTTTCTTCCAGAAAGTCAAAGAGTTCAAATTCCAAATGGGAAGAAAGGCAATTTGTTCACAAATCAGCTATCCAGTCTGCAAAACAAGTACCAAGAAACTTGAGAGGTATTAAGATGAGAAAACACAATAACGTGTCTCCTTGTTTTTTGTGTACTTTGTAAGCAAACAGTTTCATCATCAGCTCCTGCTTCTTAAGGAAAACAATGTTTTATTTAGGCTTGACATTTCAGGGTTAAAGAACTCCTGTGCCTCCTCATCCAGAACTTGTTTTACTCTTTTCATTTTCTTCAGAATATATGGTAGGTACTTAAATATATAAAGCCTACCCAGGAGTGGTGTATTCTGCAGATCAGCACCCTCAGCTTGTGTTCAGGTGCCTAGGTAAAATGCCTAGTTAGTGTTTGTCTGTGAAAGGTTTACTTTCAGAGATGCATATTTCAGAAGCAGCTGATTCTCGAGTGTGACGCTGAACTGCTCTGACGACGGGATGAGATCACCTCTTGTCATCTTCTGTAGTGGTCAGCTTCCTTTTCTGCAGACTAGGTAACTTTTGTTGTGGATGAAGCAAGGGTACTACAAGTGTTGCCTTCAAAGCTTGGATCCATCTCTAGAGCAGCTTGGTCCTGGCACACTGAGCGAGGAGAGGGAGATTTCAGAAAACCAGGCATGTTTGTATCATTAAAAGCTGAATTATAAGGCATGGGGGACTGGAGTAAGTATGGGATTTTGCATGCTGGCATTTACTAACTAAAGAGTAGTTTGTTGTGTAGAAACATTTGGAAAGAAGTCTCTCCTTAAAGCAACCAGTGCACTAGCTATTTGGATATTTCTGTGGAAAGTAGAAGGCTGAGGTTCAAGTCCAGGTCTGAATTAGGCCCTTGAGGGGAGTCTCATAGTGCTTAGGTAAACATTTGAAGCTCTGAGCTATTCTGGGATAAGTTTTCTCTTGCCCTTCCCTTCTTCCCCCCTAGACTTTTTCTCCTTCCAAAATTTCCATTTGGAAGGTGAGAATCCTTTCCCAAATGAAACGCAATAGGAAAACTGTAATTTCCACAGGAAAGTTACGGGCTTGATAAAGTAGTTTTTCCCACTAAAAACATATTTAGCTCCAAATTTCTCATTAAATCTCATCTATCCTCCCCCTACCCCATTCTCTATAAAATACTTGTCACAGTTTTTCTTTCTTCTCTCTGCTTGCATGCCCACCGGGCTCCTTTTCACAACACCCACGTTTCACTCCTCATAATTTTCCATCACGTTGGCTTCCAGATCCAGTGTCTTCTCCCCACCTGCACAGGGAGCAGTAACAAGGAGCACAGGAAATGCCCTTCTCCTACCTACAGTACCTGGTGACAGCCCTGGAGAGGAGCAGCCCTTTGGGAGAAAATTTGAGAAATGCTTCCAGGTTACCCTTGCCCTGGGTTTGCACTCATCCTGTCTTTTGTGGGGGCCAGAGTGAGTTCAGTAAGGTGAATCTTCAGATTTTTCACTGTGAAAAAACTCTTAAAAGTGAAAGCTCTTTTTACTGAGCCTGTACTGAAGTGTGACTATTTTTCGTCACAAAGTTTTACAATTTGGCCAACTGAAGGCATTTTTGAGAAAGCCAGCCCTGCTTTGAGTATAGAGGCATTCCTGTATTTCAAAGACAAGAGGCAAGATCTCAAGATATTTTCCAGAGTAACTATGTCAATGTGGAAAATATTATCCTTAGAAGCTAATTTTGCAAAATTATAAGCAATGTGAAAAGAGGGTCTTGTAACAAGGAGGATGTGGCAGCTTTGGGAACAGGCTGAACTGCTTGCCCACCTGTAAGAACTTTTGTCATTTATCATAAGTCTATTGGGCAAAAGCGTCACAGTGGAAGTCCAACAAAAAGAAATGAGAAATATCTATATTAAAAAAAAATTTAAAAAGCACATCTGTGTGCTAGATCAAAATTGGTAGTAATAATAATAAGCAGCAATAGGTACACCTCCATAGTGCAGACATGTATTCTGTTAAAACCTAAGAACTTTGAAAACACACAAGTCTCTGCTTTACCTACATAGAACAATCTGCCCTGAAGAACATGCTTTAAATTTAAATCATCTCTCCCTCTAAGTTTGTAACAATTCCTAGTCGCAATCTCCTCAGATAGTTTTAGTTTCCTCTTTGATCTCAGTCAAGATAGGCAGTCCAGAAACAGGTGTCCATGAATATAACTAAAAACACACAAAGTTATCTTCAGGATTGACATTCTAAGGGGATCTTTACATTGCTTTTAATTTTACATGCTCAATTTGCTCTTCTCTGCCAGGCTGCAAACCCCAATGTAACTGGGCAGAATGTTAAATGGCAAAAATATTTGCCCTTCTGCAGTCAAGCTGACGTGCAGAGATACTGAAATCCTGCAAGGACTCTGCATCTGCCTGTACTCTCGTTCTTCTGGACTGGGAGGAAACAGAAAACTCACAAGAAGAACTTTTCTCCTGACTTACCAAGTCATTACATAGAAGAAAAAGCAGTGGTGGGTTGGGTATGCCTCGTAATATGAGACTGAGAGTAAGATCCAGCACTGGCTGATCCTGCATTGATTAATGGACATCACAAAATTCTTGTTCATTTGTGACCAAAGCAATTTGTTTGCCTGTTAAGTCCAATATGACCTAAATCTGGACTTTAAGTCAAACTATAAGTGAGCCCCAAAATTGCTGTGTACTTTTAAACTCTGATAGCATTGATGGAGTATGAGGGAGCTCAGCTTCTTTAGTGGGGATGTTCTCTGTCTTGCCAATACTGCCTTTAGTTGAATGATTTGCTAACCTGAGCAGAAGCCAAGAAAGGAATTTAAGTCAAAATTGCTGACCCTGTCTCTTCTGTAGTTTTAGCTCCAAATACTTCCATAATAGTGTTTGATTTTTTATTTTTTTTTTCAATTTTAGCGTAATGTTTGGACTAGGTAGGATGCTTTGCATAGTAATTAACATCTGATTTTCATGGCATCTAGTAGATTATTTTTAGCTATACCATCTTCACTGAAATAAAACAAATCAAAATGGCATCATTCAGAGGTCATTCTGTGCAAGGGAACGTGCATTCACCTGGTCTGCTTGTGTTCTCCCCGCTTTGCTGGAGAAAAAAAAAGCACCTAAAATTGTTTTAATCTTTTACAGTTACATTAAAATGATGCTGCTGTCCAGCTGATAAATTGACTCCATTGTATCTGTTCTAAATTTATATAGCTAGCAAAGTTCTGCAGGTCATAAATGATTTATCTTTTGTATTTGGAGTAGAGTCATAATCATTCACTCTTTTTCAAGTCTAGTTTGGCAACTTTATCTCACTTGCAGTTTGCATTTCTGAAAGTGGAAATATATTCTGCAGCTTTTGATGTGTTGATTGGTAAGAAGGTAAAGACAGCTGCACACATGTCTCCAGAGACTCCGCTCAATGGCTAAATGAAGACCTCTAGCGCTTTCTTGTTAGCTGAGATAGATCTACATCCAGATGAACCACAATTAGTCAATAGTGAAGGCTATAGGTTCATGTGATCAGAAGCCACAAATCAGTTTTCCCTAGGACTTAGTTATTGGCAGATAGCGCCTTAGGCTATGCCTTGCTGCCGCTTGCCTGACTGTAATTTTTCCCCTAGTGAAGTTTTTAAAGTCACATAGTGAGACTGGAGCAGTGATCTCCTGACAACAAGGCTGTCACTGGCCTGTCAAATACCAATTGCTTATCAAACAAATTGTCTGCTACTTTAATGTACCTGGCCCCTCGCTATTAACAAAGCTTAAACCACTGCTGGTTTCTGTACTGCTATTTACTGTGTTGGTACCTATCTGCTTACCCACATATCTCTTTATTTGGACATGGCGTGGGCCAAATCCTTCCTTCCTGCGACACTGATGGAAACGTGTCATAATGATTTATAGCCAAGGTGATTGCATGTCATTGTGAACTTGTGAAACTGTATCAGTAAACCAGGAAGGAGCCCTAATTCCTGCTGGAATCTAAACCCTAGTCCAAAATGGTTTTGTTTCAGAAGGTTTGGTTAATGTATTTATTTGCTCGGCTGGCCTCACATTGTATACAACTTCGCATTTGGTTTTGGCTAAAATTAGAAGCAAAACTATATTGTTAAGAAATTTCATCTGAGGCTTTCAGAGAACTCACAAGTGACAGATAAATATGATTCCCCAGTTTTATGGGCAGCTACGACGAGTCTCAGAGAAGCTGCCTTCCTTCCTCACTCAGTGAATGAGTTGTAGAGTTGCAGATGGAGCCCAAAAGCTCTATCATCCACCCCTATTTGTAGTTACCAGCCAGTCTGTCTCCTCTGTAGATGATTTACATGCCAAAATGACATCCGCTGTGGCATCTGGTCAGCACACTAGTTGAATCAAATCACACCTTTCTCATTGCTGCTCTGCAAATAAAGGAAAAATTAAGGCCAGCAGAAGTAAAAGTAATTCTTCAATGAACTGAGCATATAAAACGTGCTTTAAAATTTCCAGCACCCTGCAGTGATGGTGATTAGTTAAAGAAACACCACAGCCTTGTTACTATCACATCTTTTAAAACCTTTTTACATTACACAAAGATGGTCTAAGAAACTAATTAAAATGTTGGACAATAACATAATCAGGGATATCTATATTTGCAGTCTTTTCTCTGTGCTTGCATACATCTTTTATCTGTCAAGTACAGCAAATAGCTAATTAGCCCCCTTTTAAGTGCTCCACTGCTTATATTGGAGCTATAGTCATGCCCTAGTGGGATGGTTTCCAGGAAACCTGATACACATTCTCGGCTGAAAGAGCGTACGCCTATTCGTAGGCTGTTAAGAAACCGGTGGCGATTAGAAAATGCTCTTTTAAAGAAATCACTTTTTTGTGGTTCTCGGAACACATCTGATCTGTCGGCATTTTAAAGACAGAGCAAGCCAAAATCCAGAGTCCCTACATGACTTCTACGCAGCAAAATTCTTGCCAATGTCAATCAGAGGGTTACTAAATATGGGCTGTGGGATATCACCTAATGTGTTCCCTAAAAGGTAAGTTTTTAAAATGATTGGTATGACTCATCATGTTAAATTCTTCCTTTTATTTGCTCATTTTCTGCTCGGGCAAAAGCCCAGCATAGTCGAAACTGAACTAATATGCACTTATTTTGACGAACTGCCTTAAAAGCATTAGCTAGTTAATGTGTTACACCACTGTGCATTAGTATTAAAGTAGTAAATCTGACAAGTAATCAAATCAGCTTATTTTTGCATAATGATGACGGAAAATGTACTTACAGATTAAAGTGATGTTGGGAGATTCCTCCCCCCCCACCCATCTGCATTAAAATCTTTACGATAGAAAGGCCTCATTGAGGGCTACTATAACATATAATGTCACATGCCATCTCATGCTGACCACAAAAATAACTCAAGGCGCCACTCTGCTGCAATTAGCAGCTGTAAGATTATGATGTTTTGACACAGGTGAGGCAAAAACCTCCAAGCACAAACAGAGTGAAGATATGAGTTACACAACTATTTCCTCACAAAAAATACCGCATATTATTTATACACCAAAAATGTCATAAGAAAGGACTTTTCTCAGACCCTTGAAAGTAAGTCCTGCCAGCAATTAATTTGCAATGTGACAGCAGGATTTGACTACTGTTATTTAAGGATTTCCACTAGTCTTTGCCTTCTGAGGAAATATGCTTCTGTCTGCTGCTCTGCCTCACCAGAAGGTAACAATTATGGCATACGATGATTAAATACCAACCTTTGCTTATGTCCCACCATAAGACTATCTTTTATAACTGTGAGGTAGACTCTATCCCCCTTTATTCACCGAGCAGCATCTTACTCCATGAGTGGTGTGGCAGAAGATACACCGGGCTACTTATGAAGCAGAATAATGTGGTTTTGAAAATAACAATTATATTGCTCTATGTTTTATTGACCTGGCAAAAACGCATCTTACAGATATCAAGCAAGTATTTTCTATAATAGTTGTTTGGGATGTGATTAGTATATATTCTACACACCTTCTTAAATGTAACTTGGGAGCAGGTCATTATGTAAAAAATGTATAAAAAGGTGCTAGAGAGTAACTTCATTCTTCCTTTCTGTGCACGTCTGTTTTGCAAGACTTGGCATTTGTCCGATTTACACTCCTATGATGCCTCTTCTCTAACATTTAGGTAATTTGTTTGTTTTTAAAAAAGCTGGAATTTGCAGCTACAGCAAAAAGAACACAGGGCTAATATACCAGATGAGTTACTTCCATAGCAAAAGCCCTTACGTATGTCTAGGAGCACTTCCGTGGGCCATAAAAATAAACTTAATTTTGGCTTGTCCGACTCCACAGATTTGCACAGGCCGTTTACCACCTGCCGAGTTCCGCAGGAAGAGAAACACCCTGCTGGAGACCTGTCCCCAGGAGGGAGGTGCCTGACTATGGGGACTCTGTCACCCATGAACTACACTTGAGGCTTGGGAGGCCTGGTCTTGGTCTGAACTTTCCATGCGTGATTTCCTTGGCCAATAGAGCAGGAGTGATCATAACTCTGCAGCCTTGGTCTTAGGGGAGGTTCGTAGGAGGGAAGGGATCCATGTTGCACTTCTCAATGTAAAGTAACTCAAGCTCTCACTGGGGGCACGGGTTGGAGCCAAGACTTTGAAACCTCCACCACCACTACCAGTGAATTGAGTTGCCCTAAGCTTAGTGTTGTTTAGTTTTAAAGTCTTGCTAAACTTTCCTGTTTAGCAGGAAAGGCTGAAAAAGCAAAGCCTGGAGGCCCAGAGCTCTGCTGCTGGGCGGCAATGTGGGAGATGCTGCCTGACCGGCTGACTTCAGGCTGAATTTTTGGTTTCTAAAAAAGGGATGATAACAGTCCTCAGCCTCACAGAAGTGTCACAAGTTTAGATATACTAATACCTTCGAGGTGCTTGTGGTAAAGGGGAGCGAGGGTAGACGGCAAAAAGGGTAAGTGCCGTACGTCCATTAAATGCTGTACTGTGACCTCCATCCCCCCGCTGTGCTCGCTCTCATCCACATACATGAGCACATACACAACCATACAAATATGCCTACCCAGATAAAAGTCTGCATCAGCTATGGTCCTATTGAATTCTCTGAAATGATTTTTTTTCAGCATGACGGGTTTTAGCATTAAAGTAAATGAATGAAACTCTATACTTCAGCAGCAACGGTAGGAGGGAAGGCAGTGAGAGGGGTGTTAGAGAAAGGTAAAATGCACATAAAACTGGATAATGTCACCTGCTGCTCCCCATCATGCAACCTAAGAAATGTACAGGAATTTACAATGTACAAATGTTCTGCTTTGTAACTACTGAATTTCACGGTTGCATATTTGCCACTTGTGAATTTGTAACTGGATATTAGCAATTTCCAAATGGCTGGGATGTTTGTGCACACGTAGTATTTGAAAAAGTGTAGTAAATATATGAGATAACCTGTGTATTCACTGCAGAGGGCACAAAAGGAAACAGAAATGCTCAGAACTGTCATGTAGTAAGCTATTAAACTGGCACAACCACATTAAATATGCAAGCACAGGCTGATACGATCCCCGAAGCATTTCCATATGGATATGATAGAAATAGTTACATGGTCCAAGTAAGAGGCCAAAGGGCTGTGGACAAGATGGTTTAAATGCAATTAAGTCATTATAAACTATTGCTAGGGCAAACCCCTACTTTTATTTGATTCCTTCATGTTAATTCATACAGAACGGGATGAGATCCAACCTGTCAGTGGTACTGGGATGATATGCCAACATGTGAGAGGTAAAATTTGCAGAACTAAAATAAACCCTAATTTCAGTCATCTCTTCTGAACATCTCAAGTGTCACTTTTATATGAGACGCTTTCTTCTAAAAATATAAAAAGTTATCCTGGTACTAAGTATTAGATGACCAGAACATAACATATCACAGCTATCATGTCATATAGTGACATGCGGTGGTTGTAGCACATTATCATAAAAATAAGAATAATTATTATTATTATTATTGTTGTTGTTATAATAATATTATTATTCTCTGCTGTTACTATGAAAGTGTTAGAAACTGCCTTTTTATTTTGTGTTTTCTCAACACATAACACATCAAGGTTCATGCCTCTGCCCGAGCATCCTTAGACCCATTACCTTTTACTATCCTCATTTTCCTATTTTTATATTTTTATGTCATATCTTATGATCATATCCTTGATCATATCATATAAGTGGGCAGAGACAAAAAGGCAAAATTGAAAAGTATCCAAAGTTTTAAACAACATTAAAAAACAACTATTAAAATTTCGAAAAGGAATGTTCTTCTAAAACATAGTTTTCTAAAACAAATATAAATTTTTTGCTTAGAAATACTATGAGCTTTTTAAAAACCATCCCAATTCAGAAGGAAAATTAATTTCCATGTTAAAAGAAAAATCCCATTCAAAATGAACTTTAAAAATATGCATACTGTACGATGTATTCATGATGTATGGGCATAATTATCTGCTTCCAGTGATGTTTGTGAATAACAGTCAAACCAATGGTTAGCAGAAGGAGATGTTCATTCCCCCTTTCCTTAATTATTTTTTAACTCTTCCCTTCCGTACCTTTGGGTTAGGAAGTTTGCCCCTTTTCATTAAGGCCCTTTGTTTGTGATCTGCTGCCAAATTCATCTGTATGCATCTTCTTCAGTAATATTGAGAGTTGTACCTTCCACGAGTCTTTGGCACTGCATGATGAAGCGCTCTATTTATATTAAAATGAAGAAGTTCCTAAGGGAGACATAGAAAAGAATGAAACAACAAACAGAGCTTTAGAGACTGGCTGTGTGAAGTGACAGTGACAGCAAAATGGTAGCTCTTGTTACGGAGTGGCCCAAAGGACTGCAGAAAGACTTATAGCATGAGCCACACTGGCTTGAACTTGGCAGCTCTTACAGGCTTAAGCATTTGCCACGAGAATATGTTTTACAAGACAGAAGTTAATCAAACAATTTCTCAAGATTGCCCATCTTGATTTGGGATGCCATTGATATAAGATGTTGCGTGAGGCTTTGCTATATATAAATTAGAGGAATTATTTTAACATCGAACCATATTTCTTCATTTGAATCAACACACAACTATATTGCTGTTGTTATGATTTACTTAGTCTAGAAAATAGGAGAAACAAGCCATAGGTGTCACATTATACGGCAACTAATGCCCTACCATTTTCAACTTGAGGGAAGGGAGAAAGTGAATTAAGCTGCTACTGAAATGTGCCCTGCAGGTCAATTTGAATCGGACAAGAGTGCTATAAAGTGGTTTATTGTGATGGGGGGAAGCCATTGTTAAATTGCCTGGAGGACTGTCTCAACCTGACCACGATGAAGGAAGCCGTGAGGTTGCTGTGCCTTCTCTTCCGATGGTACAAGCAATCAACTCGGCCATCCAGAGGTACTGAGTGCGGGAAGAGCAAAAGGATGGGAATAATTAAAGGTGAATTTCAAAGAAAAATAATATTTTGTAAAATATTTTTAGAATGGGGAAAGAAGATCAGATATGATTTTCTAAAGGAAAGAACCCCCTAGATGGAGTAGGCAGGAGAGGGCATTGTAAATTGCTGTTTTCTTTGCACGCCAAGGCCCTGTCTGGGCCAAAAGAGCATTGCAGGTGAGGGGCTGTGGGGCTACCAGGAGGGGAGAGTTAAGACTGAGCCTCTGTGAAGGGGATGGGCTTTTATCTGGTTTTGTTTTCATCACGTGATGTTTGGCTTCAGTGTACAATTCGTGTTTGATATAAAGGAAATATTTGTTAAAGATTCAACCTGTCCTTTCCCAGGCCGTCAATTAGCCAGTTACAACTTCACACTGAGTACGGGAGAGAAAACCTGTGCTTTGTACAGGTGCCAGCACAAACAGGAGGCAGGCTACGCTTGACATTCCCCAACCATAATAGCATATGTTTAAGGAGCTTATTTTCAGTTTCAACATCTGCTACAAAAAGAGGGCACCATCTATTGGAAATAAATAAAGTGGTAGCAGATACTCTAATGACCAAACTTATTTGGGAAAAAATTAATTGTTCCCTGTGGATATAGACCTGCAGATGCTGATAGCACTGGTAGGGAGGAAAGATCACCTTTTGCAAAGTGAAAACATAATTTATCCCATTCCTAGTCCACAGGAATTCAAGCCCAGGGCATATCCTTCACGTCTTTATTTTTTGAAAATCATTTCTATGAAAAACAAAGGAAACAAAAGTTTTAAAACATCTGAAAACACTTTCTGTCTTTTAAATTGACCTTTTGGGGTTTTTTTTTTGGGGGGGGGAGGGGCAGGAATTGAAAATGTCTTTTTCATAATTGTCATTGCAGAGGGCAGGAATTGTCAAAGTCAAAAAGGAAAAGTTCCCAGAAACAGAAGCTAGACGTGGTTTTTTGGGATCCAGTTCCAGACTCAGGTCGTATTGTCTGATACACTGGCATCCACAGAAGATGTGCGCTGAACAAGAATTTCCTGTCAGCACCCACCTGGGGATTCGTCACTGCTGCACTCCCTCGGCTTCTCCCCCGCTTGCCATCGCCCTGTGATTAGCAGGAGCCTCAGAAGCCGTTCTGCACGGTTACTGCTAATACCCTCCAAATACGGGGAAGGGATAAGAAAAGGAGAGTGGAGAGGAAGATCTGGGTATTCATTTTCAAATAGTAGAACATAAGTTTTTTTTTTGTTTTCTCTGCAGTCAAGAATAGAAAAGTTATGAAGAGATTCAGGACTGTGTAACCTCTGAGTAGAGGTAGCTCTGCAAATTATCCATGAAGGGCAGAGTTTGACAGAAATCACCTCCTCTGAAAGGACTTCTTTCCTCATGGATTTTGAATTCTGGCCGTGGAATATGTGCATAACTTTTTAAAACTGCTTTATTTTATCATGATTTCCAAACCTGTTTAGTAAACCAACTGTCCATCACCATCCTCACCCAAAATTTGATTTAGTTTAGTTTTAAAATTCCACCATTTGTTAACAGATCACATGTGACAGAGACCCGAGGTATTTTTTTATACATCAGCCAGTCCAAAGTGTGCCTTTGTCTCTGCTCCTTGGGATCTTTGCTAAGTCACCTGAGCTGCATTTCTCATGTTAGACTGCCTTTGAGGCACCTACCTTCAAAACACCTGGAGACAGTGAAGGTAAAAATTTGGGGAATGGCAGTGCTGTGGGATTTTTCCTTCTGGCAAAGCACTGTGGAACAGATACTCCTTTTCTTTCCACATATTTACAATTTTTTTTCTGCATAAGCAAATTTGTCTGAGGTACTTTGGATGCCTTGGAACATGTCCTTGTGTCCTCAACCTGTTTTGGCTGCAGTACAGGTTTAATTTCTCTGGCATCCATTTCTGGATTTTCTTGGTAGAACTAACATCTCTGTCAATGAAACAATAAAGTTGTTGGGTTATCTTTTAATATGGTTTTTTTTGGTTACACTAGATTTCTCAAGGATGTTTATAGAGCCTTAAAACACACAGCCTTAAAAAGCAAAATATTGCACACATGCCCCCGCCACTGCCATCTTGGGTTGATTCTTCGGAGTTCATTGTGTGGCTAATTCAGCTAACAGGGAAGATACTGTGGGATGTGCCCCTTGTGACCTGTAACTGTGAACTGGACCCCAGAACTTGGCACCAGACTCCCACCACTCCAGAATATCCATATTGAGCAAAAACCCCTCCCCCTTTAAAACTTCAACTTAGCTGTCCTGTGTGCTGACCACTGTGCCGGGTACCATGGTTTATATACTTTTGGGGCTTTAATCAACCAGTCTGTAAAAAACAGCTGGAAACAACGTATGCTTTATCGTGATTAAAATGATTGAGACAGTAGCATTAAGTGTAAATGACACTACATAACTGCAATTACATATTATTGGTTAGATCTTCTGCTAATGTAAATTCAAATAACCGTGTTTGAGGCCATGTTTCTCTAAGTCACTCTGTAAAGATTTCAAGTAAGAGGGATCAATTTTAATTAAGCACATGTTTTAGAGATCATACAAAAGTGGAGAGAAAAAAATCATATTTTTTTTACTAGCAGATTATTGAATATATTGTAGAAGATTAAGGTTCTGCTTTTGTTAATTAGGCTTTTTTATGATGTTACAGAATTTGGAATTAACAAAGATCAGGAAAAAGCTAATTTTTATCTGAGAAAAATTACAAGAATAAAGAAATCAAAGGTATACATTAAATTCAGAGACAGAGATAAAGCTAGATTTGTTTGGTGATAACTGTTACAGCAAATATCTTTCTATGAAATAATTTGTTATCTAAACTTGCTGACATAAAACAGTTTAACTGAACTATACTTTGAGTAGGCAGTAGAAATATTCAGATACCAAACCAGTAGTTTCTTCCAGACTGGCTCAGCAGTTTAGTATAACCATGAGTTTTATTGTGTATCAGTTTTTATCTGCTGTAGTTATTCCATCAAAAAAAATTGGTTCATCCTTTCCTGACCAAAAGATAGTATGATTCCAAAAAATCACTGAGACAAAAAAAAAAAAAAGACTCCCAGTGTGTAAAATGCATTTTCAAAGAAAGAAAACAAAACAAAACAAACAAACAAAAAAACCAACAAAAAACCCAAACAAACCAAAACCCAAAACCACAAAACCAACAGGAACCATAAATTGTCCACCTAGAGAGTGCAAATGGCAGCAGGTTGAGCAGTTACCTCTCTTTCTGTACGGCCGCGTGCTTGAGTGCTACATTGCCCGGGTGCCTGTGGAAATGGATCATCCCAGGTGTCTCTGTGGGTTTATTAATGACCTTGGTGCCTCAGCCTGAAGCAAATGGGCTTGGAAGCAGATGGAGTGAAGCATGTCTTCTAGCATGTGGACACCAGCAGCAGAGCCTCCCCTGGCCTTGTCTTCCCTTCTCACCTGAAGTGTCTTATGTCAATGTACCACAACTGTCCCAAAAAGCTCAGCTCAGAAGTCCTTGGGCCTCCTGCATCTTACTTTTGCTCTTTGGATCATGTCCATGGTCAGAGCAGGGACCTTGCTTGCAGAAGGAGAACTTTTCAGTATTATGTCTTCTGTATTATGTTACAAAATTCGGAGTTAGTTAATATCAAAAGAAAACCAATTTCTAACATAGGGGAGTTGCCATAAAGACAAAAATCCACGGTATACAGTGTTAATGCACTTCCTCCAGAAAGAAGTGGATGAGCAATTTCAACACATTTTGATTCATCAGGTTTTTAATTGCTGCTGTAATCATTAGACATTATATATCTGGCAAGACTGAACAGCTTGGTCACTAAAGGTCAGTAGGTTAAGGCAATGTTTTGTACCATGTTGTGAAGAAAGCTGTGTTTATTTTAGTGTTAGTAGATATGCTCCTGTTGCTGTATTTTGGTTTAAAATTTATCATATCTTTTTCTCAGAAGACCTGAAACAGATACAGAGATACTGTATGTGATGACAGGCCAAATTTGCCTCTTCACTATAAATAGTCACTGTAAGAAAATTAAGGTGCAAAACCATGCCTGCTGTAATTGTTGCATACTTATTAGAAGCTTTCCCTTTCCAGATTCTCTAGGTATTTGTTGCCCATGATAATGTGAATACTTAAGGGGAAAGTGTAATTAGCAACTGTGTAGTTCATTCAGTAAACATTTCTGAGCTGTTTGATGTGACTGAACTGAGCGTCACATATAATTTTACACTTTTATCCTACCAGGCAACTGACAGGTCTCTAATCTCAGTCTCAGAGCTTTCACTCTGCTTGAACTTTGCTTCATAGAGGTCATTTTCCAACCACTTGGGAGCAGAAGCCACGTCCATTAAATCCCACTGAGTCGATAGATACGATAATAGCTTTAGGCACATTTTCTTAGAACTCGGGGGAAAAGACAATTTCAATAAATGTAAAGCTATACTAGCTACAATCTGCAGAATATGTAAGCAAATCTCACAGGAGCACATCTTTCTTTTACCTCCTGGCAAGAATCTCTTTAATAATAACATGTATTTGTTTGTTTTCAATATCAACGTTTGATAAGGGCAGAAAAGTCACGCACGATGCTTTAAGAAGAGAATAAAGAGGGGGAGAATGCACGAGGTGAAATGACCAGCAAAATATTCCCTCAGGTTTGAATTTTACAGACTATTGAATAGCCTAATACATATTTCTACCCTCGGAGAAAGGCAGATGGTAATAGGGTGTGCACACGGTGGTCTGACCATCATATTGCAAATATGAGGGCATGCATTAGCTCAACGTACAAACTATTGTAGGAGAAAAGTAGAGACCAAGGATCTATAAATACATGCTGCTAGCGTGCTAAATAGGCTTGTACACATAATACTTTGATATATTTTACATCATATAGATCACAGCTCATCAAAACAAGCTTGCAGGTTGTATCTGTCAAGATAATTAACAGACCATTCCTCTGTAGCAGATGTCTGAGATAAGTAGGAAGGACAGTTCTTCCCTTGACGTGGCATCAAAGGAGAAACAACTGATATTAAAATAAAACAATGTGAGTTATTTCAGTTTGATCATAGCTGCCTAACATAAAAATTAACCCCCCTCACATGATAAAACAAACAATCCCTGCTTGACTGTCAAACTCTCATGCTGAGACTGAAAATAAACTTTCCAATTCTTTCAACATTTTTGCTATTGTCTTTGATTTTTTTTTCCTTGATATATTTGTGGTGCAAAGGAATAAATCTTGAAAGTAAAGTATCCCCTGCAGCAAAATATTTTACTCCATTTGCCTTAGAGAATTCCACTGCAGGGGAGAGAAAAGGAAGAAAAAAAAAGCCTTGCAGAGTAGCTGGAACAGCTTCAAATTCAATAGCCTATGAGATTTTCCTTCAAATGATCTTTCTAAATATAACAGTTCAATAGGTCAGTGGTCAATATGAATGTTATCTGCAAGCTGGAGCTATTAATTTCTGCAACACTGTTCCAGATGCCAAATGTTAGCCTAATGTTGTATACACCAGCTTTCTCACACATATGCTTAAATGAACATTAGACAAAAACAACTGAGCAAGTGGTGCTGGTGCTGCCATATTAAAAAGGAAAAGAGCTGCTAGATCACAGTACAGAGTTTTCAATTTTTTTTTCTTTTGTTTAAAAGGTCCTTTAGGGAATGGTCAGCCTGAATGGAAGCATGTTTCCGATGGTGAGGTGAGAATTTGTACAGCTTCTTCACAAAGGTTAGAGAAACAATGTAGAAAATAATGCTTTAGAATAATTCAACTCCATTCAAAACCCGTAGTAAGATATGACAAATGTACTTGAGTGTCTGTATGGTAGTGAAAGGTTGAAAGCTTGTAGCAAATACATTTTGAAATGCAAAGTGTGTTGGGTCCTGGTAGAAGAACATGAATTAGGAGCTGGCCCTGGCTGTAGTGGCTGCTCCAGCAAAGGCAGTGCCGGGAGGAGCTTTGCTCCGCTGTGGGCTCCCAGGGTCGGGCTGGGGCTGACACAGGGGCTGCAGCGGGGCTGCATCCCGCCGTGCAGCACGGATCTCCGAGACCTGCCGGTGGCAGAAAAAGGGAGGCGACCTCCTTTCCTGACTCTGACAGGTGTCAGGGAGGATGTGGGGCACAGCATTTGCGAGGCTGGATGGTGCACCCCTGCCCCAATCCGGGCACAGTTATTTTGCCTGCACGTGTTGCAGCACCTGCGAATGACAAAGATAACAGATCTGACCCACCTTCCCCATCGCATTTTCTCTCCATTGATGTTTAGGCTGTGGGCTGCTGCTCTGCTAGGTCCTCGTTTAAAACACATTTTAAAATACTTTGCCTCCTTTCTTATTTCTGCCCACCACTCTGAGCATCCTTTCCTGCGCACAGTTCACAGTCCTTAGGAAGAGTTATTTATGGTCTCTCTTCATCCAAAGACTAGTGAAGACTAGCAGTTGCTCTTGCAAGTTTGTCTATGGCTGTCCAATAACTAAAGGCCACCGAGAGTCACGCCACTCATTTCAGACTTGATCACAACATAGAAAGTCTGAACACGGCAGTCAGTGTGTACAGCCTGCCATGTCACTGGGTTATTTTGCACCTTCAGATGCATCGCGTGAGAATCCTAAGAAGCAGGTGTGCAGTTTTTGTCTTGTAAACAACACAAAGTGACGTTTTTATTTTCTCCCACATCTCTGACCAGGAAAAGTCAATTACATCCTCCAGAAATCCACTGAGTTGCGGTTGTCTGAGTGCAAGGTGCTAACCTGATGTGCCCTGTCCTTGAAATTAATACTTCCTTGGGGAACCAAGGCTGGACAGCTAGTTCTGAGAGATGGTATGGCTTGACACTCTTACTGTATGTGCTTCAGTGGTGCTGCAAGAACCCAGACAAAACTTCTGGGAGAAAACGTCAGAGAACTGCTATGGGCAGAGTCAAAACACTGTCAAAGAAACCAATTAAGGAGAGGAAAAACGCTCACAAGGTTTGCTCCCTGTTGTACTGAAGCTGGTTAGTCTGTTTCAAATCATGGCTGCTGAGCTGATTTTTCTGTTACAATATTTGTGGTTGCAGTCAGGCCAGAAGTGCATATTCGCACTCAGAGGACCTTATTCTTGTCTTTATTTCTCTCTTTTGAGTGACAACTTTATTTAAGCAAACTACCACCTCTACATCATTACCCTAGATCTGCTTTCTTCTACTCAAGCTTGTACCTTGGCCAGTTTCTTTGCCATTTCCTCTCACGCGTTTTGTCGTCACCTCTGGTTCAAAGATTTACAATGACTTCTATTTCCTCTTGCCAGTGCCTCCTGTTTCAGTCACTTTAGGCAAGTCAGGTCAGCCTGACTTGCCTATAGCAGTCTGTCGGCCAGGTCTATTGACTCCACCCAGCTATGGTCCTCTCACCCAAGCTATGTCTAAACCCAGGAGATAATATTCTTCCTGATGTTATAAGCTGGGATCTTTCCTTCACTCATCCACCTACCCAGATTTAGTTCTCATTGGGGTTCGTTTCATCTGTCAGTTTAATGGCCTTCTTTTCTAGCTACATGTGCTTCCTACCTTTTACGCATACAAACCTTGACAGCACTGTCATAGAAATGCCTACACCTTACACACCAGGTTTTGATGTGCTGTATGGAATAGTGCAAGCCAATCAAAAGCTGATTTTTGAAGTTTGTTATTTGCTTAAGCAATTCTTGTGTCTGGGAAACTTACTGTGGGTGATTGATTTATTAATATCACTTTGCTAGTATGTCTTTAGAATTTATTTTTCTCACGATATATGCCACGTACAAATAATAAATATTACTGAAATAATAACAGATTTACTATTTTTATGATGAGTTTATGTCCCCATGTGATTCTAATAAGAAGAGCCCAGGTTGGGAAAGAAGCCATGAAGTTTTATTATGTCTGTACTCTAATCCTAATCCTACAATGTAGAGCAAAATCCATCTATGCCAGAAAATATCATATGGAAACCAGAGACCTTTAAGTTTTTACTGCTGCTGTCCCGAATGGAGGTATATATATGAACAGTGCTGAGCTCAGAATTATGGTCCATGACCAGAAGTAACATTTGCAGTGCCAGAGGACCTTATTCATTACAGAGGCAGGTTTAACGTGCTTATGTTTTACTTGAACTGCTGATGGCTCCCAGAGATTGGACTGGCACTTAGGGATTGCTGGGAAGCAATCTTTTTTATTTTAGCCAAATTCTCCCTAGCAGAGAAACACTGAAGAAGGACATTTTGTTGTTTCTGTTCTGCTGGTCATTTCTCCCAGGCATTTACTGGGCCCGCTGAGTTTCTGGTAACTTGCTTTTGTGGATTGGTACACAAAGGTCTCCGTAAAACCTGGAGTCTGGGAGACAAGTTTTCTTTTTAGAGCTTTAACATTCTTTAGAGAGTAAGACATGCTAATTATTTTTATAGCAAAATTTAACACCTTTTTTTGACTTGCTGTACTGCATTATATAAGCAACCTTCTTACACAAGAGAGTGTCTAAACAGTAGTTTACATAATAAAATATGTTGATGGTCTAAAAGAGCTTGTGTCCAAAATGTCTATAAACAAATTCCTTATTTCGTATGAAACCACAAATAAAACTGAAGCATTGGATGCAATTAGTGAATTCATTGAATTATCAAATTCTACTCCATTTTAAGTTGATCAGATGCTTGAAATGGCCACAGATACATTTTTATATCTGCAAGCCTAAAGTGACCTCAGGGAAAAGCATTTTCTTTCTTAAAAGCTAGACAGAAAAGGAGCTGAAAAATGTAAAAATGGTTTCTATAGCATAAAAGCTGAGAGACAAATCTACAAATGGGATCAATCTGCCTCGTTCCTGTGCCTTAATCCAGCACCTCAAGAATCAATGTCTCAAGTCAATCCTTCCAGATGAGGTGCTGATTGAGTTCCAGGCGCTTCCAGTAGTAGGAGGAAGGTTGCTTTGGAAAATAAAGGGCCAGTCTCCTCAGAGGAGTAACTCGATTTTATGTAAAATGCTAAAAGAACCATTTTTTGCCATGGCAAAATGTGGGGGACTGGGTGAATGTTCACAGTGTGGCATGGAGCTCAGCTCTATCAACTCCTCAGCCAAATCTTCCTGCATGCAAAATTGTTGACGATTTTGTGAGAGAATTATGTGTAAAAGGGCAGAGTTGAACAATGTGTCTGTTCACTGTCCTGTCATTTCTGGTTAATCTCACGCTCATAAAGGAAATATTACAAAATACTAATTTTCAGAAATCCAGTGCTGGCGATATTAGTAAGGCTGGTCACCTAGTAGGAAAGAAAGCAAAAAAAAGCAAGGATAAGATAAATCTATCTGGTGCACCTACTTCTAAAATATCTGTGTCAGGGATTTAACAAGCAGGAACTCTTCTTCTTGCTTCATTAAAGCTTGTTCTTTCTGGTCGTCAACAGCCATATATTGCTGGTAAACAGCCCTTTGGAAGGTACGTGATCATCCTGCAGTTTTTCTTTTCTGTGGTTTGTGCAGATCCATCTTGTGCTAGAGTATGTTCCCCAGGGACCGTGGACTGTCAGTATCACCTGAAAAATACTTGCATCTACAGTGAAGCCACTGGGGCCACAGAAATGCTGTGGTTCTGCTGTAGTACTTACTTGTTAGCGCTTTTGCAAAAAAAAGCTGCATTTAAGCATCTTTCCTTAGAAGAAGATTGGAAGGCCAGTAGCCATATTTTCTCATGGAACTAAAACCAGATTAAAATGCAATGGCCAGCTGATTGCTTCTTTCCTTGCTATGCATGATTTGGGGGAAAAGAGGCAGCCTATCCCCTGCCCTTACCTGTACATTTCTTCCTGGTGTGGACAAGGTACCTCGAAGCCCAGCATGGCTGAGGAAGCCTTCGGATGTCGGTTTGAGGCTCCACAGAGCAATTACTTTCATTAGTGTGCTTGAAAGTAAAACAAAAGAAATCCTTCTAGAGCTTTCCCCAATCCTGCTCAAAGAGCACAAAGCCTTCAAAAACCCCTACGGTTGAAAAAATGTTATGATGGTTGCCAAATCAGGCACTAAGAAGTTAGTAAATATTAAAATGGAGCCTGCTTTAAGTCAGCTCTTTCATGCGTGTAACTTGGGATTTAACTTTCAACTGAATAAACACCAATTGAGAATGCAAAATGTTATTATTATCATTTTCTCATTATAGTAATATGTTGCTCAAGAACTTCTCCTCATGCAATGTGTGGGATATACTGTGCTCTGGGACACATGGAAAATGTGACAAGGAGGATCTTGGCCAGAGGTCCCTTGGTTCACTGTCCTGTCTTACTCACTGCAGACAACATTGACACAATGTCTTCGTCTTCCTTTTGTTTCCCCTCGCTGTAATCCAAGCTGTGGTTTCAAGAGGAATCAGTTACTTGTAGATACATACATGTTCTACCCATCAAGCCGTCCCAACAGGCTAGTGACAGACCAGTCACCATGGCAGAATAAATTAGTTTACACTTAGACCCACTTTGCCTTGCTCTTGGTTTTGGTGATCCATGGATAACATTAGCATTTGCTGTTCTCTTTTTAAAGGTGATAATTTATGCTAACGTGGACAGCAAAACAATGCAAAGTGGTTTTTTTATGTTTACTAGGATGCGTTGAAATACATATTTGACTCTAATTTTGTAAGCTTACTCGCCATAGATTTTAACTCACTTTCAAATCTAGACAAAGAAAGTTTAGGCTTTCTTGGATGTTAGGATTTGTTAAATTGTTTTGTTGAGATAACAGCTTCCTATCACAGTTTTACACTTCCAGCCTATCCAAAATATTGCAAAATAGGGTGCAAGGCCAGGACACTTTTCTAGTAACAGAACTGAGGAAACAATGGCATTCTTCCGTGCTGATACCTATGTTTTCACATGTATTCTGGCACTCAGTTCCTGTTTTCTCTCAAGCAAAGGGTTTAATGTGGTTCAGGTAAAACCCAACACATTGAAATGAGCCACGTAGTATTTCCAGTGGTTTCATTTTGCTTTGAGTCAGGTTTCAGATCAATTTCACTAGCAGCAGACAATGTTGGGAAGAGCATATCCTTTGAGAACTGGAAAACATTGATTTATATTATGTGTTCAATTAGTTCCATAAATTAAGCAACTGTGTTCAGGTATGTAATACAGCACTGCTCCATTCAAAGCTGAAGAACCTGTAAAAAGCTTGTAAGAACAGGCCCTTCATTTGAAGAAGAAGGCCTGCTTTAAAGTGATTAAAAGCCACTGGAAAGATTCCCATTGATGTTGGGGCAAGCTTGTTGCAAAGGATCAACAAAAATTAATCCTTTGTTTGTTTTTCGTTGTTGTTTTTTAACTCCACAGAAGCATTTTTGCTGGTTTTGTTAGTCTGTTCATTTTAAATGAAGCTGTGACTTGACTCTCTCATTAAGTGGCTGGAAAATGTCAATGTCAAACAATTATGCTGTAACAAGAGGCGGTGTCAGAGATGTAAAAACATATTGCACCTTAAACATTTGGTTTTCCCTTTGGGGATAACTTGTGGGTTTTTGTCAATGTAAAAATATTCACCCAGTTGCAGATCAAGCCAATCAGCCTCCTCCTCATGAGGGTGAAAGTTGCCAGGCCAAGCACAAGCAATTAGCTGTGCGGCGCTCGCGCGGCCAGCACCTCCATCCCCGGTTGATTGCCCTGAGCTCCACTGCTGCTCGTAATGCAAATTGTGTCTGGTCCCCCGGTAATCGGGATCAGCACTGCCTTGTCCGTCCAGTCGCTGCTCATGCCCCCTCCACGCTGAGATAATGGTTTTGGTGGGCAATCAAGGAAGATGCCTTCTTGACTCATCTCTCATAATAGATTGTCCTCCTCGGGCAAAATTGAATAACCCCCGACATGGCCCGGAGGCAAGCAGTACGAATTCAATAAGTCTGCAGGGTCAACGTCCTGTCATTTTTGGCAAGCAAGTAATTATTCTGCACTAACATTCGGTAATGGGAGTAGGAAACTGCGGGAGACACCTTCCTCCGTACCCAGAATAGCCACCTTAACAGGATATTCCTCCAATAAGTAATTCTGCCTCATTCCAATGCCCCTCGCCTCCAGGTTCGCTTTTCATGCGCATTTCGTGTATGTGTTCTGCAGAGGCTCTTTACCAACAGCATCTGTGGGAAAGTTTAACAACTTCACTGTCTGTTGTTTAATATTTTCCACTTTTATGGGTTACAGTTGTGCTGTCTATTTGCTTTTACTGATTTGTGAAAGATTTATTATAAACCAAATACAGCTGTTCTCTCCTTTCATAAACTGAAACTATTTTGGCAAAACCTATTTTCCACTATGAAAATAAATTTTAAATTGCTTCCCTCACCCAGCTTTCCAAGCATGAGCATCCAGTTGTTATTTAGTGGTGCAGAATAGGTGCCAGGGGTGGTTGTAGGCTCACTGAAGGGAAAAAAAATGCCTATGTTTCAAAAATAAACGGCAGAAACGTTTTTCTCCTTTCAACCCTCTTTTCCAGGGGATTTAATATTATTATCTGCAGATCTCAAGAGTTATGAATTATAATATAAAAAACTTCTGCAGATTCAAACCTTTTTTGCACTCTGATTTTGCATTTATACTGAGGATTGTACACATTTTATTTAGATACTTAACCTTTACCTTAAACTAATATTATTATCAACAGTTTTTCCGTGGAGCTTAAAATAGCACTCTGCTTATTCTGAAAGGGCACACATTTCACTGGGCCAGTTGCCACTGTCAAAATTTGGACCGGTGCAGTATTCCCTGTCATTTTGAAAGGGAATATTCAGATCTAAATTCTTCAAGAATATTTTGCTGTGGATTATAATATGTTTTTCCCCTTTCCTAAACTGGAAAAGTTGTAATTTTGCATTTTTTAAACTAAGTAAGAAATAGAAGAATAGGGATCCTTCACTAATACTACTACTTCTATCTATGTCGTTTGGTACTTTTCTCCTGTTCAGGTTTGGTTTGGGTTTTTTTTCCCTAGAATTAAATGTGTTTCACTGCATGAAAACTATTGCTTTAATCATTGAAAGAAACCTTCATCTCTTCTCTCTTGAGAACAGTGCACATATAGTAATGAAGATCCTTGTATAATGGCAGAATAAGCACTTTCTATGACTGACTGATGATTGATTATTGTAGGGCTGTCTCCCTGTAGCGGTTTATCATGATGCTTTTTGACGAGCAGCATTCGTTCCCAACGTGAGAAATACGTTTTGATCTGTACTGATTCTGTTTACTAGCTGGGACAAAACTTAGGCGGATACTGCTCATATTGAGCCAGTGTTGATTTAGAGTGTAAGTATAAGAAAATCCCGTGCTAATAATAGAACCAAATTTTTGTGAAATGCACATCATTATTGGTGCTGCTTACCATGTTGCACCAATAGTGATTGTTTTTCCTTTTTTCCATGCTTTTAAAATGCCATTTGCAATACAGCTTCAATATGATTTAATTTACCATTGGAATGTTCTCCTCATTACTGCATTGACAGCCCCATCTAAGATCCATCTTCACTTGTTCGTTTGCCAGCTTGGCTCCATAACACATGCTGCTTCAGCTTTTGGCTCGTGGAGGGACTTTTTTTTTCCCCTAGTACAAAGTTACCTTTTCTAGTGCTCCAGCCAAAGCACCCAAGATTCATGGTGCTTGCACTAAAAGCTTACAAATGCACGTATTTGGACCAGGAAAAGGTTTCTTTGTGTGTGTCACTTCATTGCAAAAGAAGAATGGTTTTCTATAGAGATCTGGGCTATTGGGAACCACAACAAAAGAGGGGTGTAATTCATGGAAATAAAATCATGGAATTGTTCTGGACTACTGTGATGGCTCTCTTAGATGCAGTTCCATGTGTGTGTCTTGGACCTCTCTGTAGCATGTAATACACAAGCCATCAATTTTTTAGGCAGAGCAAATCACCAGTTTCAACTTCTGCTCAAAAACTGTTGGCATAAGAAGACCTAAAGAAAGAAATACATTTTCCTTAGTACAGAGGTGTTCTAAGAAAGACTGTGGTCATTGCCTGTGGCCAGAAAAACTATGTTTAAAATGTGTCCTTCTGAACCTTTTATGTTTTACCTAATGGTATAACTAAATTCTAATCCATGGCTTGTGATTTCAATGAAATTATATCAATTTCTCCACCCTGTACAGAAATATTTATTTTTTTTATATATAATACATACATATGTACTTGTACACATACAGATATGTCAGTGTTTTCTTTTAAAGCGTATTTTGGAGCAAGAGAAAGCTGAAAAAGGTTTGACAGTTGTAAAACATATGGATGCTGAACCCAAAGTTTATGAACAGGCACTGAACTTACTGTTCTTGCCTTCTTAAGTTTATCTTCTGTCCTTTCTAGAGCCTGTTTAACTCATAAGTATATGCACTGTATTTTACCTCAGGCTTTTGAAGGTATTTAGTTTTAAATCAGTTTAAATATGACGGATAAAAATTAGGATCTGATCTTGTAAATCCTTATTTACTGGACTTGTCTTTAAGTGCCTTAATTTTCCAGTTGATAAATGAATGTGTGTGCAGTGCTTTGAAATACTCAGATAGTTATTATTGACCTAAAGTGACTACTCGTGTGTAGAAAGGTTGCAAGGTCAGTGTCTTACATTTTTAAAAAAAGAAACTTAAGTTTGAGCACAACGCACTGGGTTTTTTTGCATATATTTTACACAGGCTGTGCTGAATAAAAAACTGAACTTCACACAGTCAGTGTGTTTTTAGCTTTAGTGAGTGCATAAACGTTACTGACAGTAGCAAAATGCTTTTTTTATTTGAATAGAGAATAAAGAAAATAGGGTTGTAAAAACTGTACTTTATCATTTGTTGGCACGAAGTTTCAGGCCTTCTTGTTCTCCTCTCCCAGCTGTCTCTCCTTACTTATGCTTTTATTTAGTCCAAAATTCCTGCTGTTTCTTAAATGTGTGTTTGTATATCAACAATTAATGTCCTTTGAATTGTTTGGGTTTGCTTTTTTTTCATCATATTAATGCTACTATTAAACATTCCAGTTTTAAAACTAAAGGCAATACATTATTCCAGAAGTCTGTTAGGGAGCCTGGCTTTTTTTATTTATTTATTATTTTCATCTTTTCCTAACTTTTTTTATAATAGCCAAGTATACCAAAAACTCAATAGAAGAACAAACCCCCAAACTTCAAAATTCATGCAGTCAAAAATGAGTACAAATTCCACAAGAGTTTGTCATGAAAAATCTCCTAGCATCTGCTCCAAGAGACAGATACAAGGGATCCAACAAGCTGCGAGGTAAGCGCCAAGGACAAAGGTGCCAGCAAAGCAGAAGGAGCATCCTGCAAGTCAAGCATTCAAAGCCAGGTTCTCATCTGTCTCTGACCCTCTTGTGCAGGCACGGAGAGGAGGGACAGAGAGACGTCTACGTCACCAAACTTCCTTGCTTAAGGGGATGTTGGTCAGGAGTATAATTTTATTTTCTGGCATAGATATTTTCTCACAGATGTATTTGGGTAGTTACACAGGTGGTTATTTCCCATTGATGTCAGAGATGAGGAGGTAAAAGGCAATAAAAGTGAGCTAGTTCTGCACTGAGACAGCATCCACCTTAAATAAGTAATTGCAGAAAGATGTGTTTTCCTTAAGCTCTGCAAGTGGAATTCATATAAAAATGAGTAAATATAAATATAAAAGCATGCATTATAGTTAACTCTCCAAACTGTATTGGTAGGCGGGGTAAGCAGTGCTATGCATGACTGTGGGCCAAAGTCATCACTAGGGGACAACAATTTCCTGGCTTTGTATTATTATTTCTGTCTGACATGCTATGTGTCATCTGTATGTCTCCTTCTCATTTCCTATGACTGTTTCTTTTCCTCCCTGCTTTTAGCTCTTGCTTGTTTGTTTGGATTGCGGGGTTTTGGTTTTGGATTTTTTTAATTTTTTTTTTTAGTGACCAGAATTAGTTTAGAAAGAAACTATAAAATGTCATATTAAGACATGATTTTTATTTCACTTGGCTTTGTTTCCCCCCTCACCCTGCATACTTCCTTGCCATTACTGGTGCTTTTTTATGTCATGTTCCAGAAAACTGCAATGAAGTGTGTTTAGTATTAAATATCTAAAGCCTTCTTAGGTCCTTTTATTATTGTTGTTCCTGTTATGATTATTGTTTCATATTGTTATTGTTGTTTCTTTTTACTACCATCATGAATCAGAGACCAGTAATGGGCCAGGAGCCTGTTTGACTGCTTGCTGTACCAATAAAGAACTAAAGACGTGTCCCTGCAGTCAAGTGTTTCCAATACTCAAGTACCAGAAGAGAGAAAATGGGTGGATGCAGAGGAGGGAGCACTGGGAAACAAGGATCAGCACCCTGTGCAGTGGTAGAGCATATCCCCAAAGTAACTGCTGTCAAGGAGAGCTTTAAAGATGGATTGGAAGGAGGTTAAGGAAGTAATTTCATGGGTATTTATTGGTAACTCTATGTGCAGCATGAGTAAAAAGTATGAAGATATGTATTTCTATGCCTAACAGGAATATGAGAGAGGCTGGAGCTGGGAGTAGACTGAAGACCCAAGGCAGAAGTCAATCATTTGGTAATGAATGGACATGGGTGACGGTGAAGAGCTCTGAAAGCGAAGACAAATGGCTTATGTGTGACACTGCAGAGAAGGTGAATGCACAGAGAAAGCAGCCATTGGCTGCAATGAGGTATGAAAATTATCTTAGCAGTGACTCATCTGGGCACATATTTGTTGGTCAAACTTGCATTTGCGTTTTCCAAGGATATGGTTGATACCCAAGTTGCATTGTACAGGCAGATGGGGAAGTCTGCATCCTCTGTGTTGCAGAAAGCAGGCACAAGACATGAATGTAGAGAAGAGATATCTAGGATAAAACACGCTGCTCAAAGCTAAGAGGTGGGAGGTGACTGAAAAAATAGAAAGGGGGATCTTTATTTTAGCCATATTGAGATGATGGTCTGTCATATCAGAGACAATGTCATAACAACAAAGTTAAATTTCAGTTTGGCTGGCAGCTCTGAAGCAGAATGGTAGACGTGTGTGCCAACAGCCTGGAGAAATTACATGCTTTTTTTTAAAATGGAAGGATAAGATCAGCCAGTGATAAGGTGTAAAATAAAAAGAAAATTATATTCATGGGTAGCTTTAATCAGGCTCTCCACAGAAAGCTGAGAAAAGGGATGAGAAAGCTCCTGCCAAGGAGGACAACCAATGGAAAAAATGAAGAGAGAAAGAAAGAACCAGGTACAGAGGAGCCACAAAAACTAGAAGGGCAGATGAATTGCTCAGGATCAACTGAGTCAAGAGCTGAACAGTTGGTGACAACTTGCTGAGTCCAAGATTGGGCTGGGAAACACTGACAGCTGCAATACACAAGTTCCACAAGACGTGTAGGAAACCACTTACCTGACCTTGTTTATGACTCTTCAAGGATATTCATACATTGACAAGCAGCCAAGCTGTGTGAACAGATGATACCAAACTCCTTGCTGTTATGGGTGTCTAAGATCCATACTACAGAGACCTATGCTAACCAGTTTAAAACTAAGTCACCTCTGTGATGCTTTCGACTTACTTCTGTGATTTTAATATCCCATTACTTCCAAGTGGGATTGTCAAAGACTTCAGATAGAGGTAGGTGGTTGTAACCTACCTTAAGCCAAAAGAACTGATCCTGACAAGGTAGATCGCTCCCCTATTTTATACCAGTGTTGAAATAGAAAAAATTATACCAAAGCAAAATATTTAAATGCCACAAGAGGTTATTATTTTCTCAGTTTTTGGCATCCACCCCACATCTTTCCCTTTCAGTTCCTATCTGTACAACCTCTGTCCAGTTCCTCATGAACTCCTCTTCTACGTAATAGACTCATCGACTAACCATTTCATCAACCTGTATTCACCCTGTCTTTCCACATACTGGTCTTGAACCAAGTCTAGGAATTTTATATGATGTAAGGATGAAAATTAAACGCTCAGAAGGTACTTTTGGAGCTTATTTAGGCTCCTAACTATCATTTGGCAATCAGACTGGCATTTGGGAATTTGGA
Organism: Burhinus oedicnemus; assembly: GCA_008921705.1. Taxonomy (NCBI): domain Eukaryota; kingdom Metazoa; phylum Chordata; class Aves; order Charadriiformes; family Burhinidae; genus Burhinus; species Burhinus oedicnemus. The sequence continues at coordinate 1,010,096 of VFFE01009043.1, forward strand.
TTAGAGATGAATAGTGAAGAAGAGTGTAAAACTTGATGGCAGAACTACAAAGAGATAATCTTTGTTCTGTGGCTCTCTGCAATGCCGTGCAGCTCTTGCCACTGCCTCCCAGTGGAAATAAGGCAAGAAGGTCGTCAACCAAGAGCCATGCATTTAAACTGATATTTTTCCCTTTTTGTAGAGACTCAATTTCAATTGAAATGAGTGTAGTGTAGTGACTCAGACATCTGATCCATCACAACAGGTCAAATAACTAATTTTTCATTCTCAAACCGAACACATTTCTCTGTAAGAATTAAAAAAATACTCTTGTGAAACTTATTCTTAAAAAGTTAGCCAGCTTCCTTTTGGAGGAAGAGTAGAGTACACATGAGCAATATCACAAATCTCGTAGATGGTTTTATTTTTTAAAACCACACTCAGTGGCACACAATAACTTTCCATTGATAGATTTGCCCACTAATTTCTTAGAAAATACTTCAGTGTGTGGGTTTTTTTGGCATTGTATGGATTCTTGTTTCTAGTTTAAAAATAAAAATGTAGCAACACTAATGGGGAAAAATAAGACAAAAACCTGTCATTACAGCCACATGTCTAAGATATGAGTCCCCCATGCAAATACATAGTAATTACAGACTTAGCTTGTGGGAAAAGGGGATGGTTACTATGTGCAACACTGTGATTAAAGCATCTGTTACTAGTCTGTTAATTTTTTTTTAATGTAACTGTGGTGTACATGATCTGCATGATTTCTCCTTCTCTCATATTCTCAGAAAGGCTAAAATGGATATAATGTCTTTTGAGTCTCAGCTGGAATGCAGATTCAGCAACATTGAAGCTGGAAGACAAATAAATGGTATTTAACCCAGATATTGGAAAAGGGCTAATTTGGAACCTATGTGGTGGGAGTGAGTAGCTACAGGGCTGGCTAAGCTTACATTGCTGGTGTAAATGTGTGTGGACTCGACTTCACACTTCTGACTCTTAGTGACTTAATTATGTCAGATTATTCTCTTTCAAGTTCTGACATAAGATGAGGATCGATTGTTCTCCAACAATGTGAAATTCCTTGGCTTTTTAAAATTTGAAGATGTGAATCCAGTATAACCCAAGCAGAGTTTAATTGTCACAAGTGGTGTAGAGCTGTAGTACTTGCTGAACTGCCACTTATCTGTTCAGTTTAGTTCCTCTTTATAAAGAGTGTGGTTTTCTCTCCTAAAGGGATGAAAAATTAAACTGTAATATTCAGCTGGCTATGAAGGGTGAGGGTTTTCCCTAAGATGTACCATACTGCACTGGAAGGTATAGGTTCAATAGTTACAAATCCATGAAAATGTTCGCCAGCTTTTGAAATCTGCACTCAAATTAATTTTATAAAGATGAAACTCTGCTTGCTGAATGGGTCGGGCACGGGTCCAGCACAGAAATAGTGAAAAACTCCCTCCACCAAACTTTTATAGACAAGAAAGGAGATTGTCTATTCTCCCACGCATTTCCAACTCCTACACTACAAACATATATTTGTTCCTTTGCTGTAAATTTTTAAAAGGGTACTGCTTATTACTTCCAGTGTGTGGCTACCGAGTGGGAGTCAGAGCTCCAAGTCAGCTGTTCTGCCCGCCCCTCCATCGCCTCATCCCTTGCAAGAAAGTGCCTTTGCTGTCCTGGTTTGTATGTCTCATTCTGATGGCACAGATCTCTCTTCTCCTGCTTTACATGCTAGTGTGGTTTTTACTAGCTTGTTTGGCTTGTTTATATGACAGCTTATCCATTGGTTTGATATTTTGCTGTGTGCTTTATTTATGCAGTTGCCTGTTGGGGTCTGGAAAGGATTTCCCATAATGGTAGATTGGCTGGTCAGACTGGATTTTTCAGATTCCTCATAGCGGTGGTACTAAATGTTAGTGATTAAGTATAACCTTATGTCAGATATCAATAACAGTAACCAAGGCTGGTTCAATAATATGTCTAGGGGACCCTTCCTAAAATAAATAAAACATATGGCTCAAGCCCATACCTAAAGCTCCCAGGCTTTAGGGACTTAAAATTTAAGCCCTGTAGTCACCTTTACAGGTATTTCTTCCCCAGTCTCACTCTTGGGAATATGAAACCACAGGCACACAGCGTAACACAGATATTTATATTAAAAATGAAATGAAGCATACCTTGAATAATGCGGTGGAGGCAATACCAGCCTCTGATTCACAGTTATTATTTGCCCCACTGACTGAGACCTAGTGAATATTTTTTATATCCACAGGACATTTGTGCTCTTCTAGTTCATCCACCTGTACCCTCACCATGAATTTTAACAGGCTCTGGGATGCCTGACTGGACTTTAAGGGCTGTCCTCCAGCCTGTGGGGTCTGGGGGCACTTGGGGAGTCTCCCCCAGTGTTGTGTCCCGAGTTTGACTTCACAGCCTGGCTGCTGCATTAGCTGGTCCTGCAGCATCTCTTGCTGGGGATGCTGCTGCACCACCCCCCTGACTGGCAGCATGGGGGGCAGAGTTAGTCCCATCAGGAAGAGCCCCATCTTGTCCCCATCAGTTCTGCGCAGGCTATGAGCCTTATCCAGAGTAAAAGAGGGGATCAGTGGACTGAAGCCGTTTCTTGCTTTGTCCGTGTGGGCAGCTTTCTACAGGGTATGTGTCTTCTAAAAATTACCGTCTCTTTTCTGACTGCAGCTACTGTACCGTACTGTTTTTCTCAGTGGTTCTAAAACGCAGAAAACATGCAAGTACATGTATGCTCTGTTTTGTTTGCAAAGTCATGTGCTCAAAATGTAGCAATAGCAGAGTTATGGTTTCCTTGTGTGTCACCAGAAAAATAATAGCTTTAAATATACGACCACTATCTTTAAATATATGACCACGCACTACTTTTTTTTCTACAGGATTCCCATTTAGTGCATGGGTTCAAATATTAGAGCGATGAATTGTCTAAAAGCTATTTACAGTGAATCATCTGGGTTTGAATGTATTTGGTGAAGCTGAAAGCATTTAGTATTTCTGGTGTTCTGGAATGCGACACACAATTAAGGTAATTAAAAGGAGTTTTTTGAATGCTGGTTGGGCTTTGTATTGAAGATACATTGATTGCTGTTGCTGTAAATTGTACAAGAAAAGACAACTAATAGAACAGCCACTTAAAATGTACTCTGACTAATTAATAGCGTAATAATAAGCAGGATGGCTGTAAATGAATAATTAGAATAGTAGAACAGCCATTATTTGTCATCATGGATATCAACCTTATTCCTACCTTTCAGCCTTCACGTATACAATGGCTACATAATAGGTAGACTGTAACACATTGCCATACATCTTTACCCCTAAAATGATGGTGCTGTATGTGTAGTTTCTGATGGTAATCCATATAACTAATACACTGTTAATGACAGTTAATATCCTATCTGAAAGATTTCCCAAGCCTATTTATTGCTTTGCTGTTAAGCAAACATGTTGACAGAGGGTATTTTGTGTTATATGTACTTAACTTATTTTAAAATAAACCTATCATTATGGTTTGTATAAAGCCTAAAATGTATACATATGCAAACATACGAACATAGCTCTTGAAAATATATCAACTGCATTGGATACCTAAAGAGGTATTTTCAGTGAGATTATTTCTTTGCATTATTTGGGGTACGATGTATAGTGAGTAAAAGAGAAAAAGGAAATCCTACTGTTAGGTGTGTAAAAGCAACATTTTTCACTTTTCAAATAGAAATCAGTATTCAGTATTGAAAAATAGACATTTTTACAAAGCATAGCTATATCGTTCAGTGTTTTCAGAAAGAACTAGAAGTGTGCTGTAGCAAAGTCAGATGCAGCAAAGTTATTATTTTAATGAAATATACAATGATACTAAACATTTGTAAACGTGCCATTGCTACGATATGTCAACCGGTAACTTCTAAAGCAAGTGAAGAAAAAAATGTTGTGATTCTGCCCACTTATTTTTTTAATTCTCTCAGTTAACTAATTTGCAGTGAGTATTCAGACCTTTGCTGAAGAGCGGATGTGCAAACTTATTTATGTGTGTTGGCAGCGTCACCATCGTAAATTGCTTGAGCCATTGAAAAACAATAAACTAAACATGCTTCAAGAGGAACTACTGCTTCTCATTGGTATTACCTCTTTCAAGATGACAGGAGACCTCAAGAGGCCTGAGAGTTCTTGGTTGTATGAGTTTGTGACTAATAGGTGGTTTGATGGGACGAGTGCTCACCACCTAGGGAAATTGAAGCATCTTTGAGCTCAATACCCTTTGTGTCTCGTTCTTTTGTAGGTTATTGTTGTGATGCCTGCAGGGACCTCTTTTACAGTTTGCATCCACAGACGATACGCGATCAGCAAAATCTTTTTAGTTTTACTGTTGCTATTGATCTGCTGCTATTCTGTGCAGTGGCTAATTTGCTTGTTAGCAGTAATTTTAAAAGGTAGTTACAGTTTTATAGTCTGCCCAACTCTTACATATTTATTTCTTGCCTAATTAAAAGTTACAATCTTAGCAGTGAAAGGCTTACTTTTTAGCAAATGAGGGACAGTTTGTTTCTTGAATTTTCATTTCACTCTTCATCTAAAGATTACTCTGAGGATAGATTGAGACAACTGCAAGGTTTACTAAGACATTTGTTTTTAGAAACTCCAGTTGTACAAGGTTGAAAATAATGTAGTGACTTACTAATGGTTCACAAGAAACTCTTGTGCATTCTAAACAGAGTAATAGCTTGTGAGAGATTTCATACTAGCAGGGACCACAGACCGAGGAGCACATCGTTAGAGGCTGCCTATGCGTCTTGTAAATTTTTCTTGATATCATACAAGCATGAGATAAAAAGAGGAAGAAATATGATGGCCAAATTACATACATTTTAAGTTGAATTAAGCTCATCTGAATGTCTGATGTGAATCTATCTAAATCTCCAGTCTTAAAACTGAGCTGGCTTTCTCACTGAATTTGTCTTTCTAATGGAGCTAAAGAGCTGTTTGATTTTAGTATGACTAGAAATATACAGAAGTGAAACACATTTTGGAAAGGAGCTGGGGGGAGGATGCTGAGGGATTTCACACAGATTTAACCCTTCTCTGAGCCTCAGCCAACCCCAGTGTAAATGAGCATCTGCGCATTTGGGCTGCAGGGGCAAAAGCAGCTTCCACTGTTCACAAGCAAGAGAGGAAATGCAAGATTAATTTTTTTTTTTACTCGTATCAGTCCAGTTCAGTTTGGGAGGGAGAGTTTCATCATGTAGTTTCTGTAATCTTCTTTCATGAAATTCCAGTTCCAATGTCTACCTCCAACAACAGTGGGAACTAGAGTCCTCCAATTTTAAAAGTTAACCATGTTTCTTATTTAAGAAAAACCCAAACCACAACCATCTGAGTTGCACCTGGGATTTGGGAGCACTTGTTGTTATGGTTTGAGAAACCCACAACAATTTATTGTCATTTAGACAATTATTCTATCAACTGATGACCCCTTCCCACCCAGGAAGGGGAATTGGGGAAAAACAAGGAAACACGAGGGTTGAAATATAAATGGATTTAATAGGATAAAACTAAACAATTAAGATTAATAATACTGAAGAACCAGTATTGATCCCAACACCAATATAAAGTATACAAGGATAACACTCAGCCCATTCTATCAGTAGGAAGCTGTGCACTCCCAGAAGCGGACAGCAAATGTCAGACACTGCAAGCTCTACGGCTTCAGGAGGAACCAGGGGTCTGGCACTCATGCAAGAAGTTCTCAGGATCACAGCCATCATAGAAGAGAAAACTCCTCAGCAAACTTTCTAATTTATATTGAATGTGACGTTCATGGTATGAAATACTCCTGTTGGCCAGCTTGGGTCAAGTGCCCGAGGTCTTCCTCCTCCTCATCCCTACACCTGGTGAGCTCGAAAACACTGAGACCTTGAAACCCACACACCATAGCTGCCTATAAAGTAATATTTTCACAAAATCAGACACTAGAGTCTTCTAAAAGTGCCATTTTCCCAAGCATTAGAAGAGAAATTACCCCTTGTGTCAGTCAAACCAGGACACTTGTATATCACCATGTTTTCCCAATCGCTTAGCCAATACCCTACCCTTGAACAGCTTCACAGTCCATACCTCTGCCTGGAAAGGCACCACTTCACCTGCCTAAGATTATTGGTGCAGTACATAGCAAACCAGTACACCAATGGTTTGAAATAATACCATCCATTTTTCTTATTCTGCTGCGTTCACCTCCTGCCTTGCTCCTCAAAACAGGGATCCCAGGAAACTCGTGTGGCCACATGAACTGGGCGTGCTAGAAAGCTGTGGGCTTCAGACAGAAAGCTCTGGTGTTGGTAACCTCCTGCAGGTGACCCGTGTATGTCTTAGCCCTTCCTGTTAAAAGCTCACCAAAGCACTGCGTTTATCCTATCTAGGATAACTCTCCACAGATTTACCATAAACTGGTAAAATTTACTTGCTGAGGAGCCTGTCACAAAACATTTTGCTAGATAGGTTGGCTAAAGCCCAAAGTGCAAAAATGTGACGATCCAAGTAACCCGCCTGAGCACTGTTTTACAGGGCCCTTGCAGCAATCACCAGCAGATAACAAAGTGTATTGCAATACTAGCAAACCTTGAGTTACCTGCAGAAATGACAGATTATTGTATCATGTATTTATAGCTCTCTCAACATGACTGGCAGATTGAGCATTCCTGTAAGAGAAACAAAAAGCCTCCAAAAGTGGCATTTCTGCCTCTTCTGCTGGATGAGACATTCCCTAGCGCCTGTTGTATATCCTCCAGTGGGAAGCCACCAATCCAGTATGGCAACAGGGACTCACATCTCACTGCTGTGGCTCCCCTGGAACTGCTGAGGAGCTGCAAGGTACAGGTGAGGTAAATGCTATTTCATGGTTTTAAGACAGCACACCAGGAACAACCATGAGCCCCTCTGAGCACAGCAGGAGCTACATTAGTCTGAATTAACCCTTGAGGTCTAGATGACAACCTTACAACCTTCTGAGGGTAAGGGTCAGGGGTGTTTTTGCATTGCCCCTGAAGCAACGTGAGAGGGAGACAGGGGTTTGGGGAGGCTGGTTCCCTCCCACCGAAGGGATGTGGTGCTCATACCTCGCGTTGCCATACTCCTTGACCTGTAGCTCACTCCCAGATCCCTGTCTTTGGTTTATGTTTGCTTCCTGAGAACTTGCCTTTTATAGCAGATTTTCATTAACAGTCAATTGCAGATAACTCAATGCTGAAATAGATACGGGTTAAAAAAAGTCTTGAAAAATGTATGGGCACGTGGAGACTTCTTTGACTAGTTGGACTCTGTCAGTCACCCTGGCAGATTTCCTGGCTCTTGAATATGTGTTTTTGCAACCAAAGTAGTGAAGAAGTTTAAAAACAGACACCCACAACAAACAAGTGGCCAAACAAGCCCAGCTGGCCATTTTTAATTACTTGCTGTAGCTGTGTTATTTGTTTTCAGTCCTTACCAGTCAGCTGGGGCTTGTTAAGCCTATAACCAGAAACTACTAGAAGTAACTGGCAGGCAAGAGAGAATTCTAGGTGTCTTTCCCCCTCCCCCCTTTTTTTTAATAATTAAAATAAAGAGGGAAGAATAGAGCAGATCTGTCTTTCCAATACTATTTTTCTTATTATTTTTACGTTAAATTATAATTTATAGTGTTGCCTTCCTTCCACATTTCTCTGAAGGTATTCCCAGTTTCTTGATACCTGCTTCTTGACTTGGTCTTGCATCTGCTGGAGTCTGAAGTTGCTGGAAACACAAACTGTTTCAAACAGTATTCAAGAAGTATGGTATGGTCTTCAGTGAGATTTCAGATATTTCGTTAAAGTGAGATCTTGAGGATCCTCTGAATTGGATCCTGTGAAACTTGAGAAAATACTGAATTTCCTAAATGTTTCACTCCTGTATCAGTTTCCATCTTGGCAGCCGTTGGTCATATGTGCTGACAGTTGAACAGCTTTGTTTTTGTGAACTGCTTTTGCTGCAGCCATACAGGGAATTGTCCATCACTCCTCTGAGGTGTTTCCGCATTGTCTAGATGAATAAGTGTTAACAGAGCAATTAAAATACATGCAATATTATGCTTTCATGGAATTGAGACATGTGTTTTCCATGATCCCAAATTTCTAAGCAGTACATAAAAATTCAGCCACTGAGGTCTCATTAAAGTCAATGAGTCAAAGGACACATGACATTTTGGTAATTTTATCCCAAATAGCTCCAGGATAAATTTTATGCATGGACGCTGCTCAGGTGTTTTTGAGACCAGGATAATCTTTGTCTTTTAAAAAAAAAAAAAAAAAAAAAATCATTCTTTGCTTCATATCTGATTTAATGAGACACAACATAGGTTGATTTAATTGCATATCTGACAGCTAATTGACCCTTCAACATAACAAGGCACTATTTCAAGTAATAGATGTTAGAGCAACCTTTGATTGCCTTTTGGCCTGACTCACATCCCAAAGAACACCTGGGCTCTAATGGGTAGAGTGAAGGCTTCTGAGTGAAACCCTTATAGAGGACACGGGTCTACTGAGGAAAGCTCTGTGGAGGGTAGAAACCAGAGGAGGATGGGAGAGATCCATAAGAAGCTGCCAGGAGTATAATCCAGCATCTGTAAATGTTCAAAGTCTAATACTACCCTAGTGAAATCAATAGGATTTTCTCGGGATGAATAATAACCAGTCGGATGATATTATTATGCTGATGAAGGGAATAGTCCTAGGAAACAGAGTCAAAAGGATTGCTTGCATCAGTGCATTAGCACTGACATTTTCAAATACAAGAGCTATGTTCCAGTGAAGCTAATAGCGTCTGAGTCTTGTTTATTTGGATTATGATACATAAAAAATCTCACAGAAGGATTCCAGTAAAAAGAAAGTACACGATATCTAAAATGAGCTTTCTCACACCTTTTTGTGATGCTTGCATGCACTCTGCCCTGTATGAACCACAGACTTTCTTGCTTGTGTAACCAGAAACATTTTTTTTTACATTTGGGATGATGCTTTCTAATTTTCATATCCTTCAATGAACTTCAGTAAACCACTTGTTGAACCTTACTCACTTACTGCCTCTATGAAGTTCAGAGGTAGATCAGAGCAACTCCAATTTCTGAGGAAATTGGGTTTGATATTCTGGTTTTGTGAAACCTTGTGGAGATGAACCAAAGCCACAAATGTCAGCCCGCATCTAATTCCGCCAAAGTTCAAAGAGATTCAGATCTGCTGCCTAGAACCCGTCTGCTCAAAATCGAGGCCGGACTTTTATTTGTATCACACCCCATAAATGTAAGTTACAGCGGCAATTTCAATGTACTTATGTTATGTATAATTGGTTCCTAAAGCTGCCTGCCACTGAAAACAAGCATATTAAATTCAGACTTACAAAATTCCTTATGTCCAGTCCCCATTTTAGTGGGGAGCGGTTTTTTTGTTTCTCCCTTAGAAGCAGTGGTGATGTTGGTTTCCTTTCCGGCATAGCTAATAAAGAAAAAACATTTTTAAAAGTCTGGGTCATTAAGATGTCAGGAAATCTATAAGAGGCATCTCTTCTTGTAGACCAGATTTAAGAAGAATTAAAACTGAAACCTTCATAATGACTCTTTAAGTCTCTGAGAAAAGAAAAAAAAAAGCAAGAAAAAGAAAAAAAGAGAGAATGCAGGGGAGAATTTTTTTCAGACATCAGTATGAAAACTGACATTTTTTGCACAACTGTGTGGAGTACTGTAGTTACTTAAAAAAAAAAAAAAATCAAGTAGTGGAGGACATTAAAACTACCAGAAAACCTTATCGGAGTAATGTTCTACATGTTTTGTAAAAGATGTATTAATCTCAGCTCACAGGAGTTGTCACTGTTACAACTAACCCTGGAGCTGTAAAATGAGCTGTAAAACGGATTTGATTCCAGGATATTACAAGTTCTGTCATTACGGATAAGATTAACAACATAGCCTGATGGAGGTCTACTGCTCTTAGTGATGCAAGGATGTCTAGGACAAGAAATGGCTTTGTAATTATAACTGTCTGAGTGGAAATAAAAGGGCAAAAGGGAGCACATTGAAATAATTATGGGTAATAGAGAGATGAGTGCTCTGAGCAGGATAGCAGTTGAATAATTTCATGGGGACAGGTTATAGACAGGGTCATGTCCAAAGTAAGATAGTGGCTTTAATGCTGGAATAAAGTTATAATGTATTTCTCTATGGCTGAACGATAAGCTAGAGCGTTGCGTGATCTGTGAGATTTCTCTTCAGAGCTTTTAGCAGGATGATTGTACAGGCTCTGTATATGTTCTGTTGTCATCCCTGTGTCAGGATGTAAACACCAAAGTACTTGCATGTGAAGACAATGGGAAGTGCATCACATGCTGAGACTTTGGGACAAATGTTATTTTCTGCCCAGTTTCTCTGCAGGTTGAAGCCTAGTTGTGCATACGTTGCATATATGACACTTCCTGACATTTGAATTGTTTTACATACATCAAATTCTTCAGTATTAGTCATCTATTTTTGTAGGTCTGCTATGGATAGCTTTCAGCCAAGTGGCTAAGTGAGTATACAGCTCTTCCTTCATTTACAGTGGTGTAAATTGGGAGTGCAGGTCTGGAAAACCAGTTTAGGCAGTTGGCAAATGAGGGTCTAATTAAGTAGACGCTCAATTCCCAGCCTTGAACTGGCATCCCTGAAATGTGTGGTAATTTTGCCTTTGATTTCAGCAGCAGGAAGGACATCACTTTACTGGGTCTTGGTGGGCATTCTGATGGATCGCAGGGACATCGGTTGGGGCATGGCAACTACCTCTGTTAAACAGTAGTCTCCATAACATACGTTGGGTTCCCCAAACCCACGGTTCTGCTGCCAGTTATGCACCTGTGCGGCACATTGATTGCCACAGGTGTGTTCAGCACTGTCGTGAGAAAGCACTGTACAACCGGGATGTAACATGTCGGGATGCTTTCAAGTGCCAGTATCCGTTCAGCCACTCATGGGAAGGATCAGGACAGGGAAGGAGGGCCCCAGGGTGAAATGGTTTTGGGAGGAAAGAGGCCGTGAGAGGTTGGATTGGCCGTGCTGTGGAGGAACATGAACTGCACAAGGAAAAGAACGGGATCAAGAACGGGAGGCAGAGGATCTGAGAACTGGGTTTTGTATGTGTTTGCAGTGGGGAAAGAACAAAGCTGCAAACCAATAGAAATTGTGGAAAATACTCTTGTTTTTTCCCCCCCTATACTGAGTGGTTTAAAAGTACAAGCCAAAATTCAGTCTGTGTTGTCGTTATATTTCTTTAACCTTATTTCTTCAGCTCCTGTTAGGAAGACACATTACAAATCTCACAGGAAGAGAGAGCAGAGAATGATGCAACTTAGAACTCAACTATTAATTAAACAGTGCTACAACTTAATGAAGCTTGTGGATGTTTTGCCAAAGTTTCAATTTCTCATTTGTGCTATACCAGAAAGACAGGGAGGAGTAGGATTAAATACAGAACACTATATTATCTCCACTTAACCATACAAATGACATTCATATGTCAGGCTTTTTCCTCTAATTGCATTTTTGCTTCTTCCTTCAGAAACAAAAATGCCTTGATAAAGTGATACTGATCCTTAAGAAACAGCGTTTACCTAATAAATACAGTGTTCTTTTCCTCTTGCTGGCTTTTTCCTCTTGCTGGCTTGCATTCATCTGGGGTTAGGTCATTGTGGTTGGTGTGATAATGTGGTTCATTTGTCTCTATGCACTTGCGTACTTACACATAAGCTACAACTACGGAAGCCACAAGTGTGTGGTGGGATGGAAAAATGTATTAGCCTTAAGTCTGCCAGGATAAGGTCCAATGATGCAGTTTGGTTTTGCTTTTGAAGATGAAGAGATGATAGTACATGTGAGAACACAGACACATTTCCGTTCTAAGGTGCCCAAATCATAATGGGGAATCCTGAAGAGAGGTTCGTCTAAGACAAGTCCCCAGCTCATGGCTCTGTGAAAGAGCAATTCTCATCTAAGCAGCTGGTGTTGCCTCAAAACACAGCAAGGTTTCTTGAATGTAGGACAGATCGAGGCCCCATTGGTTTCAGTGGCCTTTGTCCCTGGCTTCCGTGCGTCTGGGTTAGACTTTAAACAGCAAGTTCATTCACACAGGAAGCCTGTGTTACTTTAAAATTACTCCTTAGGGGATCAACTTTGATTTTCAGTTTTCTTTACACCAGCCAACACTACAAATAGTTGGGAAAACACAGGAATGTCAGGAGTGAAACAGAGCAAGAAAAGGCAATGGTAGACACAAAAATCTACAGCTGGAGAGAAAGGATGATTTTTCTCATGCATGTTGTTTTATCACAAAGGACCAGATAGAGAGAGAATATTGGGGTGAACCTTTATCTCAAAGCAGTGACTACTGGGAACAGTTAATAACATTTTTGCTGTCACTTTTTTCTGCGGTCCATTCAGCTTGGTGTCTAGTAACAGGGCTATGATCTCTAAGAGCTTGCAGTCATTACGTCTGAGTTCAGCTTCCCAATCTGTGTTGGTGTTAACAGGGATCATGAAGCTTAAGAGTCGAGGCAGCATTTTAGAAATGAAGGAGTGTCAGATTGCTGAGTGCATCACTTGCCAGTTCTCAACAGTAAGTTGTTATGTTTTTAATTGTCAGCTGTGACACCACTGCTGCTGGAGGTTCATCATGGCATTGGAATTAAGATGAACCACAAGTTCAGTCATATTTGTTGATCTGACAGACCCAAGAACAGAAAGAAAATGTGACATCTGAACACCAAGAAAACATGGGAGTTAAGGAGAAACCTAGGAATTCTTCACGTGTAGCATGTAAATATGTAGTATGTAGGATTAATTTCTGTAGTGAAATAACTCCTTCTGTGATCTCAGGTTCATAGTTCTTTATGTTAATGTAAATAATTTGCCTCAATAGATTGTGGTTTTGTTTGTTTGTTTGTGGGGAATAATATTTCTCTTTGGGCACAAGAAATGCATAATGTGTCCTGACATGAGATGGAGATGAAAGACAGGAGAATAAAATTCAGTTAAATTAAAATACCATAGGTCTTAGTCAGACTACTAACTACTGCTAGGTCCCTTCGTCACATGAGAAGCTCCAACAAGTATTAGTATGCACCAAGGGTTTTTCAGATATAGTGAAAACACTGATGCTGCCCTGCTGTGGTAATTTACACACAGTATATGGTGTAATGGACTTTTATTATGTATACACCTAATTCCCTCCCTGTGATGGACTGTGATCTGATCTACATTCATAATCCTTTTGTAATGCAGTGTGTGGTTGCTGAAGGTTAATTGATAGCAATTGACTAATAAGGTATTTTGCTATTGGAAACAGGCGACACTTGTTGGGAACAAAGGCGATACAGAAGAGTTGGAACACAGTGAAGCACAGCGAAGCAAAGATATGGTTTATAATTGGAGATATGTGATTTAAAGTTTATGCTCAGATGCAACTTGTTACTGTAAGGAGGGACAGGACATCTTCAGAAATCTAGATTGCTTGGGTTTTTCTGCAAACCTTTTCAAGGAACAGGTTGTGTAAAAGGACAATATTGTCTGAGAAAGAAACGCCACTAGTGACCACAGAAATGCAGAAAAGGAGCCGAGACTTACTTAAACTGATATTAAAGAAATGAAATGAGCCTAAGGTATGTATGAATGACATCAATTATCTGTTCTGTTTCTTTCTTCCCCTGCTACCCTGTCAGTACGTTGTGTATGCAAATTGGAGTATTATCAGAAAAGAAGAGTTTATCTCCCTATGTCCAATGAACATGCTCAGTCTGACTCTTGCATTGCTGTAGACCAAGCTAGCATTGACATTTGCAACAACCCAATCTAAAACACAATGAACACATAATTGTATCTTATCACCCTCAGCATCAGTGTCTTAACCCTCTGCTTAATGTTTTAAGCTGTGAGGTTTATTTTAGAATCAGGTGCGCAATTAGTCCGAGCATGTGATTATTGTAGCAAAGCAATTTCTGTGCGCTAGCCAAATTACTTTAAACCCTTAGTGCTTTTATCATTGGATTAACGTTTGATGTTGAATAATTATATGGATATACTTCTTTTTGATATCATGCCTTCAAACTCTTTAGTTTTTTGTTTTTGTAATACTTTGTATCTTTGACTATACTTAAAGTATACTGTTTAGATGACTTTTAATTTAGTCAGGAATTCCTTAATTATTAGAAACATTGATACAAACTTCAGTATTACATATATACTTATGAGTGATTAATTTATATTTTGTGACTATAAGCAACTTTTGATTTTTAAACCCAAATATTAGTAATTTGAATGATAAAAAATCATAATCCTAATTACTACAGATTCAGGACACCATGTCTCTATACAAGGCAAAAGATACAAATTGAAGAAGGGAGACCAGTAAAATACTATTTTTACATTTGTGAGCTTTTTGTAACTCCTTCAGAGGACCTCACAGGATTGCTTCTTGGAAATATTCTCTGTGAAACATCTTAAAGCTTCAGTGTCAGTGCTTACAATTTTCTGTGCAACACACAAGGTCTGAGTTTCATAGGAAAGTAATCAGCCACTCTTCAGCTGTGGTCCAAAGATGGACATTCGTGTTGGAAACAATTTTGGGTTTACATGCTGGAAAAGAAGTAGCTAAAATCACTCGGGACCAGTATCTATGCAAAGGCACGCAACGCAGGCTGGCTGAGACTCTTAAGAGAGCGCTTTGGGGAGATGGGAGTTTAATGTGGAAGATTATGGTACTGCTGCTTCTCATCTCACCCCATTGCTGGCAAAGGCTGCTGTGTCTTTCCCAGCACCAGCGTGGTCTTCCCCTGCCCTGAGTAGAAATACGAGAAACACAAAAGCAATCACATCACAAATAGAGATCCCTCAAATATATTATGCATGGGATAATTAAACCGTGACCTGGAATTAGCATGCGGAGGACTGGAGAATATTGCTTGCTGTATACTATCCACGAGTGGTATACAAGGGCAAATATTACTAGAGTAGCACCGTGTTAATCTTATTAATTCATACCTTGTTTAACTAAGGGAAGGGCCTCCGCTCCAGAAGCAGGTGCAGTTCCATCAAAATGCATGTGTATATCCGGTAAAGTATCTCACGGTCAGCGGGATATTAAAACTTTGACCGTTCATATTTACATTTCTTTTAACATCATTGGCATCTGAGCAATTGATATTTAAGGCTTTATTAATGGGACAATTAAAACACTTGGGGAACCAGGTTGTATATGAGATTTAGAGTTCTCCACAAGAAAATGTGCAACCCTCTTGTACAACAGGTAACATTACTGTAATGCTGTTGCTGTTGTGCCAAAGCGTTTTTGGGTAGGATCTGACCTGGAGTGGTGGTCAGGATCCACTGTGCTAGCACAGACCCCATTGTATCCGTGCTGTCCCTCCAAGCACAGAACTTTGATGTGTCTGCACAAAGACAGCCTCATCTGGAAGGGCATATGATTTTTCTCCCAACAGATCAGGATGTGGGGATGCAGGAATTCTGTGCATAAGAAAAGAGGGGTGACCTTATGTTTGCCTACTTGTCACTGATCTGCTCTCTGCAGACGCCCCAGAAAAGCTCTTTGGGTGGAGCTGCGCCAGTGCTGCAGCTCTGGCTGAAATCGATTCCTCTCTAGTAAGTGGGTAGCTGCACTGACATTTAGGTAATTTGGTTTTAGATAACTCGGCCTTAACTCATACATTCTAGACTGCCTGACATTATTTTTTATTGCAAGCATTGCTTTCATCTTTTTCTTTTTTCCCCCCCGGATTTTGTGTTGCAAGAAATATCTGTAATACTCAAAGACTTTTCAAAGCAGAAATCTGGAAACGAGCTCTGAATGGTTCTTAACTCCACGGGCCTCTGTAAGTAACTGAACACCTAATCACTCTGAATAAAAGCAATTGCTATTAAGCAATACTATACCGAAACATCACACTGTCATAAATTGATATGTAAACTTTGCTAGTGCCAACAACAGCTGCTTTATTAGAGTTATTGTGACCATCTATCAAGGCTCAATGTCTAAACCCTCTTCGTGGATCATTTTTCCCTGGTCAATCCAGTTAAAAACCTCTGTCCTAGCATTCAGCAAGTGCTTTGTTTTTTAAAAACTTAGGAGCATTTTAATTTCTTTTACACATTTCCGTATTTCTTTAGGAAAATGCTTTAAGGGTAAACTTTTTCAAGAGCTCCTGGCGTTCCTGGTTCCGATGGGGTAGACAAAATGAGCGAACAGCATCTTACTATTGATTAGTTCTAACTCTAGAAAAAACAGACATGCTTCAGTGAAAATTTAAACTTTTATTGAAACGTAGAAAAGTTGGAAGTTTTTGAGTGACAAGTCTGTTATCTCAATGTGCAGCTGCTGCTTTTTTGTTAAAGCTTGCCATCTGATAGAAGGACCTTACCCAGTGCCCTGAGATTGCAGTGTGGGTTCAGCCCCCTTTTGTCTTCAGTCTGCTTTGATCATGCCTGCCTCCGGTGCTTTCATTGCTCATATCCCTCTGTGTAAATTTTCAAGTTTCTGATATTCTTTGCTTCACTTCTCAGGTCTCTAAGAAAACCTGGCTATTTGTTTTTTTTAATATTTCTAATCTTTGGTAGTGCAAAGATTAAAGATGATACCTTGTCTATTTTTTTGACTGTTCTACACCTTCTTCTTACTTGTAACAGAGCCACCATGAAAAAGAAAGATCTCTGCTTCTGACATTGCTTAGAAACTCCCTGAGAGAGGCACGGGTGACTCTGTTCCAGGTCAATTTATTCAAATTCTCCATTAGAACTTCATTTTTGTAACATACATGTGCGATTTCTAACTTGTAGCTGCAGTGGAGGTTGCTGCCGGTGAGCACAACGCTAAGGAAGACTTTGGGCAAATTTATCAAGGAAATTAATTACGGCCCTACCTAGGTTGAATTATGTGACCTGGAAATGGCATCCATCCACACTTTATTAACAAGCTCTGCATGAGCCCTAATTTGTTTTGCCTTTGTTCTCTGCTGTTCTGGTGTAAATCAAATAAATAAGCACCACAAGATGGGAGCTACTGTTCCCAGGTCTCCACTGGCTTTGCCACATAAAGTCAGA
Source organism: Burhinus oedicnemus (assembly GCA_008921705.1). Taxonomy (NCBI): domain Eukaryota; kingdom Metazoa; phylum Chordata; class Aves; order Charadriiformes; family Burhinidae; genus Burhinus; species Burhinus oedicnemus. The sequence continues at coordinate 1,027,245 of VFFE01009043.1, forward strand.
TATGTGAGCTGTGAACTGGGACCGCTGTGCCTACTGTGCTGGCTCTGTCGTGATGCTGATCGAGGTCTCGCCGCCTTCATCTCCTGCTTCAGTTTGTTTGGCAGCCTCACGGACTGGTGGGTTGGTTTGTTTGTTTGTTTGTTTTTGCTTTTTAGCTCTGTGCTTCTTCTAGTGAGGTAAATAACAGGGAGGCCTACAATAAATTTCACACGTCTCCAGCGTGATTGCGGAGGCCTATGGTCAATTCTCCATCTTAAGGTATTTATTGGCACTTATTCTTGGGTAAACCAGATTTCGCTCTTAAGTGTCATCATAACATTTCCTCCAAAAACACAACCTCACTTTCCACTCATATTGTTTCTGGTCTGTCAGAGCGTCCAGCTCCTTGGAAGTTGGTTTGAAAACTTGCAGTATTTTGGTGTGTTTTTTAACCTATTTGTGTTTAAAGCTGCTGTGTGCCATACTACCATCCTGTTTCTGTCCTGGGCACTTCAAGTCTGTTAGGAACTTTTGTAAAGAGAGAAATTGCGGAGGAGGACATTGGTTTAGGCAATTAAAACTCATAGTTTCAAAAGATCAGTGGATTCTGGGGTATCGTTTTTCCAAGGTATTTTCAGGGGGCTTACAGGGTAACATTGAGATAATGATGGTGGAAATAATGTAGTTGTCAAGAATTGCAGATATGCCTGACTCCTCTCATGTTATTAGGAGATTCTTTCTTTTTATCTCTTCTCTTTTTTTTCACCCATGTTCCCCCCTGAAATATTCTTATCCAATGAATGCCCAAACATGTAATTTTAGATTGTGGGCTTTTGGTATGTGACCATGCACTGGTGGTAGGGTTTCTGTATAATGACTTGATAAACCTGTCAGGATTTTACTAGCAATGCATAATAAATGTGGTTATTATAGAAGATATCCCTTTTCCAACAGTAGCTCTTGGATCTTTAGCAGGTTAGGAATCTTAATTCTTCTGTAATTCTCTTTCTGTCTTTTCTCCTCACCTTTTTGCTTCCTCTTGATTGATTAAGGACTTCAGTAGATTGTAGTATCATATCTTTCAGGCTCTCGGTAGGAAAAACCACTGATGGTAGATGAGTAGTTTATCGTAAATATTGATTTTATTTCTATTTTTGATAAAATTAAATTATTTAAACTATGCGTGTTGTGGGCTTCTTAGAATGCAGTTCATTAAGTTAAAATGCCTGTTACTTAATCCAGTTTGTTCTTATATTACATCACGTACTCCAAAGCATCATCCCAAACCTCCCCCTTCAGCCACTGTTGTTTCCCGGAGGAAACACAATGCTGTAGAAGACTTTTGGAAGATGCTTGTGTGTCTCTAATGATGTTGGGGGGGCAATCGGGTAGAAAGCCACAAGCTGTTTACGCCAAAGACCTTCAAGAACACAAGAGCATGCATTTCCTGAAAGCCTCTGCTACAGTAATCCTCTAAAGAGGATTATGCATTTTAAACAGCCAATTAGGTGCGATTAGGAAGAAAACCTCGAACCATCCCAATGACGGGAGAGAAGGAATGCAGGCAAACTGACAGCTGTTCAGTGGATGAACAAAACACCATAAATGGTCAAGAAGTTACAAGCAAAGAGAAAAGAATGGACCTGTAAAGGAAGAGGAAGAAATGACTGGTTTAAGGTCACAGCTTCGAACCGGTAGCAGAACTGTGCTAACCTGGGTCCTAGGCTAGAGCATTAAACTCTCCTGCCTTCTCTGAAATCACAGGAAAAATGCCTGCTTTGCAGGCAGAAAGAAATTATTTACTACTGAGAGCTATGGGAATGTTCTAAGTAACACATGAGCAATCACAGAATTCATACTTTTAAAAAGCTTCTTGGCTTTTCATCTATGACTTTTGTACTGTTTCTTTTAAGTGTTTCCTTTATGCATCCATGTGACAGTTGTGAAATACTATACCAAGAGAGCAAAATTTTGCATCTCCCACTTCTTCCATTTATCACTATACAGCAACACACATACAAATGCAGATCCTTCCACACCTTTTATAGCTATCACTTACCATTTGAACATTCAAATGGGAACCTGTAAATCAAGTACTACTTGAAGTTTTCATGTTAAAAGGCAAGGTTTCTATATTTTCTGATTAATTTCTGGATAGAGAACAAAGCTGAAATTATATGTATGCATAGCTTCAGATGTTCCTTTCAATAATGTGTCTGAGTATCTAAGGAATGGCAGAATTTTTGCAATGAAATATTTTCAGTCTTTTTAACAGTGTTTGAGAAGCAGCATGTGGTGTTTGTGTTTGATTTTGTTTGGCTCTTTCTTTTTTTTTATGGAAGCTAATTTGAGGTTGGGATAGAGACATAATTCTTCCTGCTGCTGTTTGCCTGCTCTGCAAGCAGTGGAGATGGTGTCTTTCAGTTTGTCTCTGAGACCTTGGCTGTTTCAGCTACATGCAATATCTCTGTCCTGTGGTATTGCAACTAACCTTTATTTTCTCTTTCCATTACAAACAAAAACCCCAAAACTTTTGATTTCAGGAATTTGCACAGAAGTGCATGATCTGGTCCTGATACGTAATCTCTTAGGATCAGGTTTCCGCTGGAAGCCAGGGCCCAGACCTGCTTCTTTTGCAACTTGCTTTGGGTTTTATTTTATTTTTAGACTATGCATGCATCTGCAATTTTTGGTGAATTTATGGCTGCTAATTATTACCTGGATTTTGCCATTCCTTAAAGGAATGTGTTTGAAAACTATGGTGACTGCAAACAAATAGACAAAGCAAATAGAGCTATGAAAATGTGTTTTTTTCAGAAGCTTTTTCAGTGAATCATACTGAAATGTACAAAGAAACAAAATTAGGTTCAGTAATTGCCCAGGAGCAAGCTCATGTGTAATAAATAATGTCTTTAATGATCAAAATTTGATTTCCAGAACATGCCATACTACTCACCTTTCCATTGAGAAAACTGTAAATTAAATCTGGGTCTCTGCTGAAGTCCTGGTTGACAGAGGTGATCCACTGAAATCCATTCAAGGTACTTTTCTTCTTTTTCGAGAGTGCATGTAAGCTTGATTGCTAATGCAGACTTCAATGGCAAACATCTTTTTCTAAATAAATCCCACACTGGATTTCTGTACCTCTCTTCTCTGGCTACATTTCAACTTACATGATTTTATTACTAAAGTGGCACGTGTATTGGAAGCTGCTAGGATGAAAGTCTATTAACTGAGGTTCTTCAGCACAGACTATTGCATCCCAGAGAGTGAGCTAACATCAAATGTAGTAAATACTCTCTATATTGCTGTCCATTTCTGAGTGTAAACAGTGAAGATACAAGTAGGACCGTGGTTTTGCCTCCTTTGCTTATTGCATCTTTGCTGGCTGTTTTTTGAGTTCAGAGGGGGTCTGGTTGGGCCACAGTCATGCAAACTTCTCACTGTTGGGTTAAAAGAGGGATGTGGTCACTTTGGTCTGCTGACTCACTGCAGCCTCATCAATATCGTTTTGCCATTGTGCTGTAGATTTGGCCAGAAAGAAATCTGGGAGGGTTAGCCAGCTTCTGATCTCCATTAACCTGATGGAAATCAGGAGAAACTCCACTGAACTAGAGTCATTCTGCTTCAGCTACCAAGTGGGATCCAAATCTCACCCATTCTGCCATTACGGGTCGGCCAAGACCTAACAGTGTCAGCAAATGACATTCAACTGAATAACTTTTGCATGCTCGTGAAATAGTCACGAACTGATCATCATTTTGTAGGAATTATTATATTATTCGTTAATCAATAAGATTAATTTGTTGTTAATGTGATTAAATCTTGCCAAGCACAAAGAATGTTCTGTTCTTCTTAAAACTGGGGTAGCAGATGCTTGACTTCTGACATTTGTCATTGCTGTGATGGGTTTTCTCTTTTACTGTGTAGAACAAAAATAATATATGTTGCACATTAACTTACAGCATTAGTTTTCCACAGCACAGCAAGGAAAGCATTTATGATCTCTTACCAAACAAATGTCTGAGGAAAGCGAGATGAAAAGGTGTGGGCCAAAAAATGCAAAATATAGTTGACAGGCTTCCGCACTATGCAGCAGCTATTATTTGAGTTACACATAAATAACAATTTTAATCTTGAATGAAACATAACTGACTTCTGTTTCATTCCTGGCCAATAGATGAGCTCAAGATGTACACAAGTGTGGTGAACCCAAGGGATTTGCAGAGCATCATAAAAGCATTTTATTGTGCGCTCCAATGCTGTCATCCACAGCTAGCTAAAAAATAAGATAGGTTTTTAATATAATCCACCATGTCCCTGCCAGTGCTCCTCGCCTGTTACATCATCTTGCTTTGGGCCAAGCGTTTGTTTTCCCCAGATGGCCATTGCAAAGCTGCTGACAGCTCTTCTGACTGAGAAGCTGTAGCACAGCAATCTTCCAATTCATTTAGCACTACTGACAAAGGAAAAGCTGTTGATGTCCCGATGCGAAAGCACTCTATCAGGCATTACATAGTGTCTGTGTTCTCAGCATGTTTGGGGCGTGATAAGTCATAGCACATGCTTTTTGACATCTTCCTGCCTTTTGCTGCAGTGTAGGATTTCTTGGAGTTGAAATTCAGGTGGCAGAAAAGATGTAAAAAGCCAAGTGTGACATCATCAGCAACTGGTAGCGGTTGTGGAATCATAAATAATATTTTGTAGACTTGGGTGAAAAATAAATCCTCTGAAAGATGTGCACTGCAGTTCTGCTTGCCTAAACTTTTGCCCTCTTGTGCAGCCTGAATTGTGTGGACTTTTGAAACTGATACTTAGCAGACCTATTAACATCTAGGGAAGCCGTTCTTCTCTGAGTGCAAAAAAAGGGCTTGCAGTAGTCAATAATTATTTTCCATCCTATCCTATTGTATCCATGGAGTATGGATGGATTAGGAGTGCCCTTATTTCTGCAACAGCCTCACTCCCAAGCTAGTAGGATGGGAGGAGGAAAACACCAATATACCACTCCATGCGAGAGAGGCTCGGTAGACCACGGGACACGGTGTGAGGTTGCTCCGTCTTGTGCATGGGATGGACGGGGCAGCAGCCGTCGTGCCTGCTACGATACAGCCTGGGCCTCACCTTCCTACGGGGGGCAGCTGAAGCAATCTGCTCCCTTTTATGAAAATTAGATGCAGCTGTTGGGCTCCTGGCAGCTTGTTAATGTAGCCTTTGCTTAGAGAGAGTCTGGATGCCTCTGCCTTAGCATTTTGCTGCCAATATTTATTTTATAAAATAATTGTTTTTTTAAAAGAATATATATGTTAAATTATTTTCTTTAGGGTACCACAATCAACTGTTTAAAAAGTTGAAATAAGTGCAGGGAGTTCTTTTCTCTAATTTGTTCAGATGCACGAGCATCCTGATGGTGATTGTAATTAATTTAAAATTATTCTATTTATCCTCTGTTACTGGCTGATTGAGCAGGAAATATCCAGGACTGTTCAGGTGCTCCACAAAAGGTCAAAGAGTTGCTCTGGCACCAGCAGTGAGTGGTCCTGCCCCTGGTAATCTGCCCAACACAGTCATTAGGTAGTTTAAATTGTGGCCATCAGTGCCTGTAGAGGCTCCGAGTAAGAGCAATTATTTCTACTGTGTTATTTCAAGTGGGATGAATCTTAGTGCCTGAGTTCAAATTGGGTTTAAAACATAAAACAAAAATGTAAAAATCAAGTAACCCTTCCACTTCCTGATTCTCCAGCTTCCAAAATACTCCTGGTTTCTCCAACTCTTCAGCTAATGCTTCCATGGCTGAAACTGAAAGACCCTTGAAAATGACTTTGTTTCACCCCAGAAACGGTTGTAGTGGAGCTGGCATACCTTCTAGTTGTCAGGTAAAAGGGTGGCAAACTTGTAGGATAGGCAGCAGCCCCAGGTCTTTCTTCCTAATGCTGCCTTTCCCTCTGCTTTTCTGAGAGTAGGGTTTTTGCATTACAGTTTGTCCTTTTGAGGAGAATGGTTAGGATGGTGGTAGGAAAAAATAAAATAAAATGTGATGTAGTAAACAAGAGACACTGAATGCTTGGATAACTACAGTAAGACCATTGCAGTAGGGTCCAAAAGAAGATTAACTAACAAAAAATTCTGTCTATGGCAGTGATGAAGCATGAAATGTAACCCTGCATATTCCACTCTAGGTCTGTCTGTATCTGCTAAATATCCCTTTTTTTCTTCTGTTTTGTTTTCCTTCTTTCTGTTCTATTCTTATAATTCGGGTGTTGGGGCTGTCCTGTGCATTTATTACTCAAATTTACCCTAAAAGTCACGGCAGGCCATTCTTGGAAGCATTTATTTGTCAACATATACTCACTTTTCTCTCCAACTATGGGGCAGTCAATAGGAGAATGGTGAGATGGGTTTGCCATACTGATTGTATGAAATGGGAGCCTTAATGTAGTTACCCAAAGACCACAGAATAGTTGTAGACAGGCAAATTGTAAAAAAAAAAAAGGGAAAAAAATAATAAAAGGATTAAGTTCTGAAATGAAAGAGTTCAGCAGAAAATGATATATGCTGGTTTTTTCCTTTTCACTTCCAAACTTCATTTATGGAAATGTTTGGGCTTGCTGAAACAGAACTGTTTCATGTTGAACACATTGTATTTTTAGACTATGTTTCTAAAGAAATGTGTTTGTTCCTGAAATGCGTAAGTCAGCCAGCAATCAGTACTCACAGCATTTACATTAAGAGATGAAAGGTCTTTCTTCCAGTTGAGGGGCTTCTGCAAAAGATCTCAGCAGTTTTTCAGGAAACTAGGGGAAGACATACGCATGTTTTTCCATATTCTAATGAAGTTCCCAATTTAGAATAGCAACCCGTACTTGGTTATTAATTCCTCTCACATGACATACAATGCAATGTGGCATCTTGGCCAAAAAAGTGTGGGCTTGAGATGTTACCTTGCAAAGTTCTTACTAATATAAGATTGAAAATGGTTCTATTCATAGCATACCTTATGAAAAGTGGAATGTTTTGGAAATGTAACCCTCTGGGAGCAAAAGGTTAGATTGTTTGTAATGTAAACCCTTTTATTTTACCTGATGGCTTATATAAAGGCATGGCAGCAAACAGCTGAAGTGTTACGCATGGCATTTGGTTTCCAAGATTGGCAGATATTACCTGAAATGCACAATGTTACATGAACATCATCTTTTGCTCATAAGTTTTGAATTTTGAAAAGTCTGTTGTTCCTGGGTGGTCACTGTGGAGATAGCTTCAAGCATACAAAATATAAAAAGTATGCATGAAATATGCCAGTATATTAAATTAACATCCTGCAAAAGCTCCCTTTTTAAAATCCAGATGCTTATATTGCTTTTGACAGACTCTAGGCGGTAAAGTTTTAACTTTAAAGAAGGGGCTTTCTGTTTCTGTTTTCAAGTTAAAAATAATGAAAGGAAAACACACTGAAATTCCCACATTATTAAATAAAACATTTAGGTGGCATGGGGCCAATCATTGTCACGCCATGAACAAATGCCTTACGGTAATATGTTCCATAACTGTTTGCTAAAAACTACCAATTTTAACACATTTGCACATGATTAGACACAATAAGAAGTTACTTATTGAAGCCAGTGCCACAGTAGTGTTACTCAGGCCCAGGGGAAGGCAAACTTGAAGGAAAGGGGTGGTGTGAAATGGGTTCCATGCTGTGAAAACAGACCTTCAGGAGAGTCCCCCAGTGAGAGACTTGGCTCCTGTGGCCAGGAGTTCACGGTGCTGCCCCTGCACTGGGGAGCAGGGCTGGGCGGACGTGGAAGGGGGAAGACTTGGCGACACAACTGACGGGCTCGAGCAGCGGCGACCCAAGAACCGCGGTTAAAATGTTGTTTTGAAACGCTCCTCCTTACCCAGGGACTGGGCCCACCAAAAGGATGCATTTTGAAATGGTTAGGCTGCAATGTTGCTCTTGCAAGATTTCTAGGCACGTTCCTCTTTTTCTTAATAATCAAGGAAAGAGCTTCATAACTCTATATTTGTAGCTGTCAACACATTAGCATGTGTTTATCTTGCTGAACCTGATCAGCCGGAATGTGACCAAGAAGAAATGGGTCTCTCTGTTGTAATGGAAGAAGTTCGGCTTTGCTGCTTATGCTTTGTTGACTGAAGTAGTGGAATTGCATTTTCATTATTTCAGAGCAGTTTATTCAAAGTGTAATTCTGCATAAATATTCATTTAGATTACAAATATTTTTGTTGAAGGAAATAACAAAATTTAGACCAGGTAATTCATTTGTATCAGCCTCACAGACCACTTCAATTTTGGTTTTATTTTTCTCTTTCAGGGCCTTTGGATTAAGAACCCACTGATATACTTCAGTTTTTCAGAAAGCGTGGCACTTCACATCCTCCATATTCATGTGAGAAGAGTTATCAAAACCAGCCTGAATTAATTAAAAGTAGGTGTAATGTCCACAAACATGTGGGAGTGAGTAAAGGGGGGGGGGGAGATAAACTTGCTGGAGAAAATTCTGAGTGTAAGTTAATGGTAACATTAGCAGAGATAATTTTTGCTTTGCGGCATCTGCACATTTGGATTCACAAGGGAGTTTCTGGCTACTTGGGATTTTACACATCTATCAACTATTGTAAATCTGAGAAGCTCATGGAAACATTGCATGACTCTGAGATGCACCCTTGAGGGTTTTGGACCCATAAAGTAATTTACGCATTGCAATCAGGGATAAACACTTGCTTTCAAAGGAGAACGCCATGAATCTTCCCCTCCCATGGGGACTGAACCAAATTCAGAAGATACCTAGGGTTACGAAATATTTCATTGTGACCTTCTTACCTCCAGAAGGTGACAGGGCTCCCCATCCCAGCTGCCTGCCGCTCCCACTGGCTGTAGTTTTCTCCCTGTCCGTAGCTTACAGGTCATTTAAAGCAGTCAAAACACTGCATTGAACGAGCTCCTGGGCAGCAGAGACAGGCATGACACCTGCGGACCATGGCAAGAACAAACAATAAGTTGTAGTCCATGTTGCTTGTGCCACCCATTAAAATGAGTCACCTGCACAGTGCTGTGTCCGTGCTCCTCCTCCTCACCAAACGGGCTGACAGGATTCGGAACTGGCAGTTTCTCCAGTGTTCCCGTGGTGCATAGGATAAGGTGGCCCTGTTAACAAAATCCTCTTGCTGAGACCCGGGGACTGACAGCAAGAGGGCTGCTACTGATCTCTCCCACTGTGTAGGGGAAATTACGTGTTCAGCAGTGATGCTCTTCTGGCCTGAGCACATACAACAAAAACCCCACCACCACCAAAAAGTAAACAGAGCATTAAGATGAAGAAAGATTAAATAAAACAGCCCTTCACAGTGCTTCACAGTTTTCTGTGCTGTGAAAAAGACTGCCAGTCAGGTGGGAGATGAGCAGGCAATCTGTGCTCCATCTCCTAAAAAATGTGGTAAGGGCAAGGCAGGTCTTCAGTCTTTACATGATTTTTTTGTACCCCCTGTTTTACACCACTGTTTTATTTCCATGTAGGAAAAAGAGGTTTTTTGGATTCATTTGTTTCTTGGGTGGCAGAGGGGCTGAGGAATCAGTTTGATGTCAGGCATATGAGCTACAGGTGTTTGCTTTCATGTCACAGGAGCCAGCCTTCATGCAAAGCCCGTGACGGCCGGTGCCTTGCGCGGGGCGGCAGCGTACCCCGCACCAGACCCTCACCCTGCATTCCCACAGGGCACCTTCTTTATACCTAGCCAGGAGGCTTAATCCAGGGGGCTTGACGCTGAAGAGAAAAGGAGTGGACTCTTTCCAAAACTGAGTGTGTGCAAACTCTTTCTCAGCATTAACCTTCCCCCTTCTCTTGTTTTTGTTTCAGTTGGCAGCAGCCTGGAGTGGAAGGAGGGATAACAAACCCGCTTGCTCTAGCACTGCACTGATTTCATAGCGGGTCACTTACTTCCTCCCCCACTGCCCCCGTGACTGTTTTCTCTCAAAAAGTCTTACACAGCAGGATAGCAGCGTGGTCCTCATCTTACAGAAAGGGAGTGAGAGGCAGAGGAAGGAAAATGGTTGCCCTAAAAGCCTCCCAGCCTTTCTGTTATAAGGAGCCTCTTTGGCTCCTTTCTGAGTATGGCAATGTGTAGTAAGGTGTGAATTCAGTGCTATGCTTTCTGAAAGCTGTTGTGAGACACATACCTGGTAAATACCTTCTTTACAGTTATTTCCCAAAGGCACGTATGGGACATTGAAAACTAGAAAGCTCTCCTACCACACAATGTAGCTGTACACGATGCTAACAGCTGAGGGCCACTTTGAAGAAGTGAGTGTCACCTAAAGGAATTCACCAACGAAAGCGATCCTGTGTCTTTTCTGGTGGTGCCAGAAAGAGGAGACAACTGGGCGTATTTTATCCACAGCCCCCACTCATCACATTGAACGAGTGACTGGACAGTGTATTGAAGGTGAAAGATGACATTATTGGATTTGAGCTGTTTACAAGGGATGGCTGTGTTTGTGTGAAAGTCTTTCAGCCGACTCCTCCTTGAGGGAAAAACCCATTCCTGCTGCGTGGACTCTTCCCCAGGCTCAGCAACCTCAAACAGGCCCTTCACAGGTCTTTGGGAAACACTCTCCAATGCCTGGACCCTCTAAAGATGTCCTGCTGGAAAGGGCTGTCAGCAGTGTCTGCATTCCTTGCTTGTGGTTCCTCGACTCCTTCAGAAGTATGGGGCCAACTCGGCTTAGCAGTAAAAGAAAACAAAGTTTTTTATTCAGCATGACTAAAGGTCAAATCCAAAATGAAACTCCAGAGGCAAAACCAGATATGAGTTATAGTCTGGGTAAGCTTATTAAATAGATAACTGTCCTCATGATATATCCTGGGTTTTAGAAGTGGGACCCAGAACATACCATAATGCCTACTGGCGAATGCAGCCACAGTCACACAGCTAAGGAGGGAGGGAGGGACACCGGTCTCCTCCTCCTGTTGGCAGCTCTTTTAGAGCTCCCTCCCCAAGTCCAGTTTCCTGTCTCTGGTGTACCAGTGCTGGTCACTAGTTATCTTTTAGTGTGCTACTGCTGCCACCTGTGAAAGCCAAGCATGGAGGTGTCACATGAGATGAGATTTGGGGTTATAGCATTAAGGTCATTTTGTGATAGGAATGCCTACAGCATTGACATGTTTGGCATATCAGGAACAGAAAATGAGGAAAATTATTTAAGAGATTACTAGAGTGAGGCATGATCCACTTACATGAAACACCATGGCCAGATTCCTAGTGACACTTTAGAGGTGTTTTTTTGCAAATGTGAAATGTGAAGGTGAGCTCCAAAAGGACACAGGGCAAATGCTGTGTTGACAATGAGCAGAAATACAGATTATAGTGTCATTAATGGCTTTCTGGCTAGAAAATTTGACACTGCCATTGATTCAAGAACTTCCATTGCTGGCTTCAGTCAATATGACCTTTTGGATTAGCACCAAAACTGTAGCAAAGATATGCTTGTCAGAGGTGGCTCTTGGCCATTAACGTTTTTGTGAATATAAGTTGGAGGGCAGTGAATTACAAGATGGGGTTATGATGGAGTAACTTTATTGCAAGCTATAAGCTGCATTGCTCTTGAAACAAATGAAGGAAGACACAATAGATTTTAAGTCATTTTCCTTTCTTGGCAGTCTTGCCTCATTTTGGTGTTTATTAGCATAGGGGACAAGGAGTCCTCCCAACACAAATCAGGAAGTTCATCGATGTTCATCATGACATCTGAAAGCCAGGTTAATTCTTAGTTTTCTGTGGATTAAAAGAGGAGAAGTGTCCTTCTCCTCTCGTGCTTGGATCCTTCTGCAAGGATTAGGTACTTTCAGTCAGCATGTGAGTCCTTATGGGAAGGATCTTGTTGAAGTACTAGAGACTTCCAAAAGATGAGGAGAGGCTTTCCTTTTCATTGCATGGGCTTGCAGACTTTCTTTGTGTATAGCGGAAAGCTCTCCTGGGGTAGGGTGCCCCCTTGTC